>APFE031129265.1:51319-62217 GCA_000404065.3 Pinus taeda
AAAACTCACTAAAGTAAATGTGTAGGTTCTTAACTCTCATGTTATCATTTCTCCTCCTCCAAGGAAATATTTGTGGGTATGTGTTATATTATTTCCACAACTAGCTTCAAGTGTTGTTACATTGTGTCAGGTAGAGCAAGGGGTTTTCAAGTAGGTAGTATCCCCCTTGCACAAGGTCCAGGGCAACGCCCCAAAAAAAAGTGGACCCAAGGATGGTGGTAGACCTACCCATGGTTTTGGGCATGATGGATTTTCCCATGGTGTTTTATAGATCCAATCAAGGGAACTACAATTTTTTCTAATCAAGGTTAATTGATTAGGGTTTATGAATTCTTTGGCATGTATGTAATGTATTGTAACATTTAAAGGAATATTATGAAAAATTATTATGGTTCTACCAGTTTTGGGTACCAAGATAAAATCTATGTGTATATTTTTATGTTCTCACCATTGTATTTTTTTTTTTTAAGAAGTCATTTGAAAATAACTCTTGTATAGGGTTTAAACCTACATTTGGTATCAGAGAAATTTTGGCTTCAAGGGGTCGCCTTTGCAGTTGAGGGGTTTATTGATTGGGCATGTAGTAGACCTTGTTACTGTGGTAGATTTGTGAGATTGATTCTTACAATGAAAGGAGATAATGAATAGTGGAAAGATAGAGATCTAGAAATTAAATGGACATAGTTTTGAGTTATGGAAGCTCAATATGAAGAATTTATTGATGGACAAAGATCAATGGATTGTTTTAGATCTAGGTATGGAACTAACAAGAATGTCAATAGAATATTGGGCAAAGTTAGATTGAAAGGAAAATAGCACAATATGATTGTGTCTCCCAGATTTAATATTGTTGAATGCATCAGGGGAAGCTACAACAAAGGCTTTGTGGGACAAGATCGAGATTTTGTATCAATCTAATTCCTTGGTGAACAAATTGTTCCTACGGAAAAAGTTGTATAACCTGAGGATGAAGGATGGAGACTCAGTGAAAAAGGATCTAAACACCTTGAATATTGTGGTAAGTTGGTTTTTATTTGTTGATATTAAAATTCCAGATGAACATAAATGCATCAATATATTATTTTCTCTACCACACTCATGGGATAGTCTAGTTGTTTCCATGGGTAACAATATGACTACCTTGAAATTTGCTGAAATAGTCTCATCCTTATTGTCAAAGGAAATGAGATGCAAAAATATGGAGAGCCAAAATCAAAATTCCTTGTCTATAAGAGGACAATCCTAGAATAGAAATAGAAATAAGTCCTCAAGTGGGAGATCTAAATCTAGATGAAGATATATATATCTCCAAGAAAAGTTTTAAAGGTATTCTATAAATGCGGAAAAGAAGGGTACTACAAAAAGGAATATATATCTAAAACTCCAGAGAAAGGAAAGGTATATGACAATGCTCTTTCTGTAGAGGCAAAATCCATCTTAAATGAAGGCGGGGATGTGTACTTGGCTTCTTCTAGTGTGTCCTTTCACATGAAGGTGGGGATGTGTACACGTGTATATCATGAGGCATGGTTGATTGAATCAAGTGTGTCCTTTCACATGACTCTCCTTAGGGAGTGGTTATGAAAGTACAAGAAATAAGACCAAAACCATCGAACATAGAAAAGTAAAGTTAAGCTTACAAGGTGAAATGATTAGAACACTTCCTCATGTTTTGCACATTTCACATTGGCCAGAAATCTAAATTCTATAAGCAAGATGGATGATGCAGGTGTAAAAATAGTGTTCGAGAAATATGCCCGCAAGATGGTTCGAGGAGCACCGATATTGATGAGGATACTTAGGATCAAAACTCTATACAAGTTGTTGGGTAGTATTTTTATTGACGATTGCAACAGTTTTATAGTTCCTGAAAGTGGAGAAGAAAATCTTGTAGTATCTAGTGAAAAGGTTATTTAGTGGAATCAAAGACTATAACACATTGGAGAGAATGGCCTTCAAATGCTACATGGTAATGGTATGGTAGAAGGTATGTCTAATTTCTCTCTGGATTTCAATTTATGTGAACAATGTGTATATGGGAAGAATAATCAAGTGAGTTTCTCCTCTGGTGTTCAGAGGGCAGAAGGGATATTAGAGCTCGTGCATAGTGATGTGTTTGGACCTGTGTCAGTTCAATCACTAGGTAAATTTGTGTACTATGTTTCATTTACAGAAAAATTCTAAAGGAACACATGGATATATTTCCTCTAAGAAGAAATCTGGATTCTTTGACATGTTTAAAGAATTTAAGGCTCTGGTGGAAAATCAAACAAAGAATAAGATCAAGGTGTTGAGGATAGATAATGGTGGAGAGTTATGCAAGAACGAGTTTGAATATTTTTTTAAGAAGTGTGGTATATCATGGAAGAAGATTACTCCTTACACACCTCAACATAATGGAGTTGCAAAAAGAATGAATAGGACATTGATGGAAAAGGCAAGGTGCATGCTCAGTGGTGTTGGGTTAGGATAAGAATTATGGGTAGAGGTAATGGATATTGCATGTTACCTCTTTAACAAATCACTTTCATTAGTGTTGGAGGAAAAGACTCCATATGAGGCATGGACTATTAAGAAACCCTCTCTCTCTCTCATGTTATTTTGCTATGATGTATATGTACATGTTCCAAAGCATAAAAGAACTAAGTTAGATAGAAAATATGAAAGGTGCATCTTTATTGGGTATAAAGATGGTTTAAAAGGTTACAAGCTTTGGAACCCATAAAAAACAAAGGTTGTGTACAGTATGTTGAAGAAAAGGGTAACTAGGTTCAGTATTTATCAATGTAATTTTGATCTTTGTACCTATCAAGAAAAAGAATTATTATTTTTATAAATTATATGAATGAGTTTCTTGCTCATTCTATAGGTCTAGGAAAGTCAAAGAGTTAAAAATGTATTGAAGATCTCTTCTTGAGCATTTATGTAATGAACATGAGTCAACCTAGTGTCAAGCAGCCCTCCAAGACAAGCACCCTCCTTCAAAGAAGAATCTTGCAAACAAAGCGATGAAAAGACATCATGTTGGTGTGAAAAAATATATTATATAACTAAAGGATGACATTTCAGTTCACCTGGATAAGTCGGCTCAAACTGGAGACATAACCACTATATATACCCAGCTAGGGTATCCGCAAAAGGCACAGAAAATCTGGGACATCTCTAAAGTTTTCAGAGGTATGGCATAGTGAGGACAGAATCTCGAACACCTAGAAATCTTGGTCAAGTACAGGGTATAGACATCTTGGACAAGTACCAGTAAACAATGTTTTCGAATGGATACAGTGGTGCAAGAACTTCGAATGAAGTGCAGGAGTTTAATCGTTGTCTCAGCATATATTGTAGACACAGTCACAACTATCTCAGCATACTAAACATCGTTACAGTCTTGGTATATTTATGATGAAAAGGATCTCTATGATTACACAGTGATACACTCTATGTCGGCTTACATTCTAAACATAGTCACAGTGATGCAATCATGTTCTTGGTGGTGCTCCAGTGAAGGTATCAGTGGTGTAGCAATGATGCAACAGTGATCTCAGTGCATATATCATTCATGTATATGGAGATCTCAGTGAAGTCCTTGGTGAAGCAATGGTGTTGTAGCAGCAATGAAGATCTCAATGGTGTGTTAGTGATGGCTTCAATGGTGGAGCAATGATGATGATATCAGTAGTAACAAAGGAAGAGGATTGGTGTCTTGGTCTTCGAGTGGCATAGAGGGTCAAGTATAATGTTCTTGGTGTTCATCAATTAGAATCTCTATAAGAAGAGTTATGTGTGGGTTTTCCTCTCCAAGAGGGAGAGGTTTTGGCCCTAGCAGAATGGAAATTTCTTGTGTTCTTATCTCTTTGTTTTGGTAGCAATTTGATGAAGTAAACACACACACTCATAATAAGAAGAAGATCAAGATAAGATAAATAGTAAAATCATTTCACAAATTGTTAAAAAGTATAGAAGAATCTATCTAATGCTAACTACCCTAGATTCTTCAACATGGTATCAAAGCTAAGGTGTTGAAGTCAAATGAAGGGCAGCAAAAGAGACATGCAAGGATATTTCTTCAAGGACATCAATGCGGGTTGAAAGGAGTAAAGGAGAAAGTATACAAAAAGAAGGTCTACAACAGTCATGGAGTATCAATTTCAATAATTACAGTCATGCAATCAACTCATGCTCAGTTTGATGGAGTATATCAGGGATCCTCACTTCTTGTATATATATATATATATATACCTCTCACAATCCATGATTACATCATTGTCTCAATATAGTTATTAAATCAAGGCAGTTTTAGTGATGAGACGGTCTACCTATACAGTGCCACCCACAGTTTAGATGTTATTCATTGACAAGTTTGGGCTCTCAATACATTGTCTCTCTACACAATGCACATAGACATCAATGTGCAGTGCCATATCAATATACTTGTCACAGTCTCGAATTTTATCTATGAATATGATCTCAATAGCATGATGCTCGGATCAGAACATAGTAGCACTAGCATTTCAACAATATGTTGAAGTCAAAAATACCTTAAATATGAAATGGGAAGGTCATGAAGCAACTTCAATGATGTCAATACCACTAATGTCATGGTGCTAGAAGGTCTCCAAGGAAGTCATGATGAAAGGATACTAATGATGGGCAACTCAAGCAAAAGAAGCATCAAGGTGAAGATATCCTCTTCACATGCAAAGTAAGTATCTTTCAATTTTATAATCAGATTTGGTTAAATGATTTCATGATTGCAAGGGGATTTATAAATCGGTTAGATAATCGAAAGTCCTTGCATATAATAAGGAGGATTGTCATAATCCTCATAGAAAAGGAAATTTATTGATATAAATGAAAATGTCTATGAAGGTCAAGCATTGTTTGAATCCATCAAGAGATTCACAGGATTCATATGATATCACTCAAAAGTCCTCTCATACATAAATAGCATAAAAGGAGACATAAAGAGAGATATGAAATGCTAGATATACTCTCAGAAATTAAACTAAAGAAGGTCACTTAGACCTACATAATAGTAAAGGTATCAATGAATGAAGGAATAACTTCATGAAGATATAGGAAATATGATAATAAGGTAGTCATCATTGATGATCAAGGTAACAAATGTCAATGAACAAAGAAGGTCAACTCACCCAAAAATTTGTGGTCTCTATGCTAGATAGAGAAAGACAAGTTGCATTCTATAGTATTAAAGGATAAAATAATTCAACCATGTGCAAAAAGGAAAGACGAGTTTGGTCCTCAAGCAAATACAAAAATAAGTATAGTTAAGATTCAATGTTATAGAAATATTTTGGAAGTTCATATCACTGGAAGATGGAGGAAGATAAAGAAAAGGGCCAAGGAAAGAGGGAGTATAAGATCTCTCCTATGAGTAAGATAGTATCCCTCACAAAAGGATCCTATCATAAACCCCTATATATTTTGTTATAAGATATGACAATGATAATAATATGCATCATGGCATCATGACAGCATTAGAAGCAAGAGCTCGTGACATCACCATGGGAATCATGAAGGACAAAAAGGACAAAATCCATGGCAGTCAAACATGAAGGATATATCTCTTGGGAATCTCATTGAAAAATTAAAGGAAAGAAAGATGTCATCCAGGACAAGGCTCATCATACATCAAGAAACATATGTTAGATGGGGATATGCAAGATCCTCAAGGTTCTCTGATGGAATCCCCATCAGACGGTTCACTAATCTAGAGAGGAAGAAAGTGTTTCATCAGGAACTCCAACTTATGGAATTCATGGGATAATTATGTGATGACATGAAGCATATCAAGGGATTGAAGATCTCTTCAATCAAGGAAGTCGTTGGAAGAAGCCTAGATGACCTAAAGGTAAAATGAGGTATATATTCTTGTATTTAATATTATAATGTCGTGTCATATGATTGCAGATAGAAATGGATCATTAATTCTATCTTGATAAGGATGATCAAGAAAAAAATGATATTCTCCTCTAAAAAATGTAGGAAGGCATAAGTCACACTAGATGAAATCAAAATAATATGTCCTCATATGAAGTATGAGGTAGTTGACTAAGAAAATTTGATTAAAAGCTCTGGGAAATGGAATGTGTGAGGAAGGAAGAGATCATGAGATATGAAACCATGATGAAGGAAATCAACATCCAAAATACCAAGAAGATTTGACTAGGAAATCTCCCAGAAAGATATAAAGGCTGATGAAAGTCTGAAAAAGATGAAGACCCTTGACAATGGATATATTTGGGAGATATGTCAATAAGTGTGCAGGATGTTGATACCTACAAGAAGATGTCATTATGAAGAGTCATATCGTAAGGAATGATTTAATTTAATATGATGTTTTGATTTCTTGAATAATATATGGATGAGTTCATGTAGGGCTACTAAAACAAGACTTGTAAGTACAAGTACAACCAGCATTCATGTGATGGATGGAAACTCCTGAAAGAAGCATGGAGAGAAAAGAAGTAGCCATATGAATAAAGTTCCATATGTATGCCAAGAAGGACACTTTCCATGAAGAAAGTAATGACATGACAGAATAAGAAGGAAACTGATTGATGGTTGTTTCCCTACAAGGAAGAAGCTCAACTAAATTTCATGGTATCAAGGAGAGAAGTTGATCAAGCAGCTGAAGAACCCATGAAGAAGAAGTTGATGATGTATAAAAGAGTCCCTATCTAAGAGGGATCTCTGATAGTTCCCTGATCAAGAGGGAGATTGAATTAGATCACCACCGATTACAAAGGAGTGAAAATTGTGTTTATCCATTTCATGTGTCATGCACTAGACCAGGACTAATAGCCATAAGTCTAGATGAAGGCCGTGAATGGAAATGTAGACACATGATAGACACAACATTTGTGTCTTCACTTGGGAAGAAATAATGATAGGATTCAGTAATCATTTGGCATCTGATACTCTTTGAGGATGTGTAGGGCATCTAATATAAGGGTAGGTAAGAGGACCGATATTCTTTGAGGGTTGGGAACCCAATATAAGAATAGTCCTAGAAGTTCATACTCAGTGAACACTCGAGTGGGTATGTACCTTGAGAGATGGAGTTGTTAGTCAAGCCCTTGCACTATGACAATGCTAATTGATATGATGTTATACAGATAGGATTACCAATTTGATTCTTCTTAAGAGAAATTTTTCAGATTGAGAATAACCAACTACCATTGTAAATACCTCCCTAGTTAAGAGAGATAGTTGAAGAAAAGGGTAACTAGGTTTGGTATTTGTGATGTAATTTTGATCTTTGTACTTGTCAAGAAAAAGAATTATTATTTTTATAAATTATATGAATGATTTTCTTGCTCATTCTATAGATCTAGGAAATTCAAAGAGTCAAAATTATATTGAAGAGATCTTCTTGAGCATTTATGTAATGAACATGAGTCATCTTAGTGTCAAGCATCCCTCCAAGACAAGCACACCATCCTTCAAAGAAGAAGCTTGCAAACAAAGAGATGAAAAGACATCATGTCGGCTTGCAAAAATATATTAAATAACTAAAGGATGACATGTCAGTTCACTTGGATAAGCCGGCTCAAACTGGAGACATAACCACTATATATACCCAGCTGGGGTATCCGCAAAAGACACAAAAAATCTCAGACATCTCTGAAGTTTTCATAGGTATGGTCCAGTGAGGACAAAATCTCAAACACGCAGAAATCTCAGTCAAGGACACAGTACAGATATCTCAAAAAAGTACCAGTGAACAATGTTTTCGGATGGATACGGTGGTGTAGGAATTTCGGATGAAGTGCAGGATTTCAATCATTGTCTCAGGATATATAGTAGACACAGTCACAACTGTCTCAGCATACTAAACATGGTTATAGTCTTGGTATATTTATGATGAAAAGGATATTTATGATCACACAGTGATACACTCTATCTTGGCTTACATTCTAAACACAGCCACGGTGATGCAATCATGTTCTCAGTGGTGTTACAATGAAGGTACCAGTGGTGTAGCAAGGATGCAACAGTGATCTCAGTGCATCTCTCATTCATGTATATGGAGATCTTGGTGAATTCCTCAATGAAGAAATGGTGTTGCAACAATAATGAAGATCTCATTACTGCAGTAGTGATGGCTTCAATGGTGGAGCAATGATGATGATCTCAATATTAAAAAAGGAAGAGGTTTGGTGTCTTCGTCTTGGAGTGGCATAGAGGGTCAAGTATAATGGTCTTGGTGTTCTTCAATTAGAATCTTTATAAGAAGAATTATGTGTGGGTTTTTCTATCCAAGAGAGAGAGGTTTTGGCCCTTGCAAAATGTCAATTTCTTTTGTCCTTTTATCTGTTTTTTGGTAGCAATTTGATGAAGTAAACACACACAATCATAATAAGAGGAAGATCGAGATAAGATAAATAGTAAAAGCATTTCACAAATTTTTATCAAGTATAGAAGAATCTATCTAATGATAATTGTCATAGATTCTTCAACGCAGTAGAGATGTGGTATTTAGAGAAGTAAAGGATGTTGTTAAACAAAAATTCCTACCAAAGGAAAAGGAACCAGATAAGATAGAGTTTGAACTAAAGAAGGAAGAACCAGACTTCACAGAAGAACATGAACTAGAGGAAGAAGAACCATACACTCTAGTTTTGAGGATATTAATTCAGGAAAGAAGGCAATCATAGTGGCATACTCCATCTAATTTTTGTTCAAATTTTGCTTCATCTATTATTGATAAGGATCCCATAATTGTAAGGGAGGTAGTGTATTTAGAGGATGGAAAACTATGGAAATAGTCCATGGTTAAAGAAATGGAAGCCTTGGAAAAAAATAAGGCTTGGGATCTAGTTGAATTGTCGACTGGAAGGAAACCAATTGGAAACAAATAGGTGTTTAAGAAGAGTATGAATGCAGAAGGAAAGGTGGAGAAATACAAAGCTCAGTTGGTGGAAAAAGGTTATTCCCAGCTGTTTGGAATTGGTTTTGGTGATATTTTTTCTCATGTTGTCGAGTTAGCTTCTATTAGATTACTTTTATTCGTTATTGTTGCTTTTGATGTTGAGGTATAACAAATGGATGTGAATACAAAATTTATTCACATGGATCTGGAAGAAGAGGTCTACATGAAGCAACCAAAATGATTTGTGATGAAGGGTAAGAAAGAACTCGTATGCAGGTTTAAAAAGTCTCTATATGGGTTAAAGCAATCACCAATGATGTGGTATAAAAAAAATGATACATATATGCAGGGACTTGGATTCATAAGGAGAAAAGCGAATCATTGTGTGTATTTTTAATTAATTGGTGACCATGTTATTTATTTGGTCTTGTATGTGGATGATATGTTTTTGATTGGAAATTACAAAGAAATTATCCAGGATGTGAAGACCTAATTATCCTTTAAATTCGACATGAAGGATCTTCGTGTTGCAAACTATATTTTGGGCATGGAAATTAAATGAGATTGGGCAAAGAGGAAGCTCTGGTTAAACCATAGGAATTATGTTGAGACAATATTATAGAGTTTTAATATGTTGGATAATAAGTCAATAAATGTTCCTATTCCTGTAGGTGCAAAGTTATATGTTGAATAGTGTCCCAAGACATAGGAAGAAGAAGAGGACAGGTCTTGTGTTCCATATGTGAGTGCAATCAATAGCTTGATGTATGCAATGGTATGTACCATACCAAACATTGCACATGCATTGTGAGTATTGAGCATGTTTATGTCAAAACAAGGGAAGGAGAATTGGATAACAGTGTTTATCATTTGTGCTCCCAAGGAAGACCGGGATTGGATAGGGTGTTGGACAAACATGGCTTTGTTGATGCAAACAAGGCAGAAGATCTGGATCAAAGTGTTATCACTCACAAGTTTTCCCTAAAAGTTATCAAAAGAAGGAATAATCTGAGGTAACCACAAACCAATCTTTTAGACTCAATTTATAGCCAACCTAAGTCCAGAGAGAGCTCTCTCTATATGATTTAACTTTGTTTTTTATTATATTTTAGGCTCGTTATTAATGTTCATGAGGATTTTGATTTTGGATTGAAGTTTGGGTGGTGGAATTCTTGGAATATATGGATAGAGCTAGGTCTTCAAGCCATTGGGCTATGGAGTCAATCAAAGGGTAGCTTAACTGGACCAGATCATTAAAGGGAATGTTCACAGGGTAGACTAGCAAAGCAAAAGGCAAATCTTCAAGTTTGATGGATGAGATGGTTCTAACCAGGGTGAAAGGGCAATGAAGAATCCTTAGACCAGGATCAGAATGAAAGAAAACAGGTGATTATGAACAAAGGGCAATTAAGAATCCTTTGCTATAGACCAGGGAGAGAAACTACGGAAGTAAGGGAGCATTTAAGAATTCCCTAATTAAGATAGTTTAGCAGAAAACATTAAGAATGTAAACAGTCAAGACAAAGTGCACTAAAGCAAGTTCTGAAATATCATTCCTAGTTTACCATTCAGATTTCATAGAAACACATATGATTATTAAGAAACATAAGGAAAAACATTAATACACATGAGAGAATACTTATTTGATTTTCACTTTACACAAGAATGCTGAAAAATATCTAAGCTTTATTCCATGATCCAGCAAGCTAATCCAGTTTTGGTACAATAGCAATTTGATTTTAGATAACAGTTTACAGAAATGTATTTGAATCCACCCTAAATACTTTGAAATGTGAAGTATTTATACAAAAATAATTACAAAATATCTCATAACAATTAAGGAAATAAAAATATCTTCAAGCATGAATATAGAGACAGATGGAAAACTACATCATGTTGTCCCTCTTATTGTGGTAGTGTTGGTTGTTGCAGTTGAATTTGAGCCCTTTAAGCTGGCTGATATTTGTACGCTAGAATCATCTTTATCTTTAATCTTTTATTG
>APFE031129265.1:65836-100113 GCA_000404065.3 Pinus taeda
AAACCGACCTTTAGGAGATGAAAACGCCAAATTGTGGGCCCCGTTTGGGGGTAAATTGGTACATCAATTTCCCGAGGTCGTAACTTTGGCATACGATCTCCGTTTGACGCGTACAATAGCTCATTAGAAATCTCTATTCGAGCACTATCATTGTTCGAATGGGCAACATCGGTCCATTGCATGGACCCATGTTGCCCCTGGATTCCCCAAAAAATGTCGTTTAGGGCCTCAAAACGGCTCTGGAAGTTCAGGACCCGAAAAACTGCTAAAAATAGTACGTTGTGCTACAATTAAGAAAACTGAAAATGCTGAAAGAGACAATTGTGGGGGTCCAAATGGGATAGGTGGGTGACCACCAACATCCACCTGGATCACTGCTACTCTTGGACCCTGTTAATCTGTCTCTTACCTTTTTCATCTTGCTACCTTCAGATTTATTGTGGTAACTTATAGTAAATCTGTCATCTTTTCCCACCATTCATCCTCGGGTAACTTTACTTTGAGCATTCTTTTGTAGATTTTGTCTGTCTCTATGTATTTGGAAAAATTAGGCTTGGTGACAAACAGAGGTTTCACCTCATGCTCTAGAAAAAACAGATTCTCTAAAGTATCATACAATACTTTCCCTATTGGCAAGGCTTTGATACCTGAAGTTCTTGCTTGTTCCTTGGCCAAATTTCTTAATATGTCAGTGTAGTCTAATTGGGTCATAAGTTTATCATGGATGACCATAGGACTGGGAAGGCCTTTATCCCTCAAAATTTGAAACTTAGCCATGAATCTGTCAATGCCCACCTACATGTTATGGCATGTTAACCATAAGGTTTCTTTTGGAAAGAACCTTTTTGACTTCTATGATGGCTTCAATTCTATCCTCTACACCAAGCTCATTAAGCTCATGTGTGTTCTTGTTGTTCAGGAAGTGGATGAGTCGATTAGCATCCTCAGGCTAGTCTCCTAAATCTTCCTTTACTTTTTGAATTGCTGCAATGGCCACTTTTACCAATTCAGTTTGCGCAAATATTACTTGAACTGATGGCCAAATATCATTGACAAAGTCAATGATATTGGCCCAGAGCATCTCTTTAGTCTGTCCTAGTGGCTTTTGCAGAGTTAAATCTTTTTCTGGTACCTTGATCTTCTCACCCATCCGTAGGGCTTTTTGTGTTTCTTCTCTTTGTTGTATTTGGGCAAGCTTACAGTCAGTTTCTAAGCTTACCACTTTCTCCTTTAGCCTTTTAAGCTCTGTTGCCTAGATTGACATATCCTCCATGGCTTTTACCAGCTCTGCTATTTTTTCTATTGAGGCAACTGTTGTTGTAGATTTAGTAGTGATTGGTAGTGTTGTGGCAGGTGGAGCTGTGGGTACCAATGATGCTGCCAATGTTGAAGCAACTGTAGTAGAAACAGTGGGAATGGCAGTCCTAGAAGTGGTGGCCAAGTCACTTTGTTTGGACTGAATCAATGTGTCTAGCTCCTTCTTTATTTCTTTCAACTGGTCATTTAGATTTAGGACCAAGTCCATAAGCTCTTCTTGTCCCTTTTGTGTCTCTAGGATCTCTGTTATCTGTGGTTGATGCAATGGTGGAATATTGAGTTGTTTCTTCAAAGCAACTATGTCATCATTTTTCTTCTTTATTAGTCTTTTGGTGGCCTTTACATCTTTGAGATCATCCAACTCAATGATTAAGTCCTCTAAGGACTTGATTCTGGAGTCTTTGGCCTGTGAAGAGGCCTTCTCCAATTGGAACTGAGCTGGTATGTTATTCAGGGAGCTTTGCAATTGGTGAGCTATGATGGCTTTCCCTGTCAAGGTGGAGTAAATCATCTCCCATGTCTGCTTGTGCAGTTCATTCTGGTCAATAGGATGTATGTCCTTTGCCAGTACTTTGGAATCTATCTTTCTGAAGTTTGTTGTTGTTCTTAGTTTCTAAGTGGTAAGTTTCACAAATGTCATTTGCATTTTTCCTTCTTTCACATCATAGGCTAACACAAGCCTTGTCTAATTTGTAGGTGCCATCTTTAAGTACTATGCATAAGTTTCGGATTTTAGCCTCTCATTCCTAGCCTTTATATCCTTGTACCTTTATCCGATGTCTTGGTCCCTGTCAGCTGGCATCCTAAATGAGGACACTTAAACACTATGCTACCTTCCCAACATCTGAGTGTGAGATGTGGAAGGTTCTAGTGTGCCCCCAGAAGGAGTGGCATGCCTACTTCCTTCTCTTTCTATGCTAAGTGGCCCCAACTGTTTCTTCAATGAATTCCTGTTCAGAGACAGGATTTAAGCTTTGCCTTTTGACCAAGCTTGTCTCTGCATATGTCTGTGTGGTTACTTTTCCTGATGTAGTGGCCTCTTCCCTATTCCTTTTGAGATTTTTCTCCTCATTTAGATGAGTTTGCAAGGTAGGGGGAGTACTCATGATGGGCTCTAGTATACCTACTTGAGTCAATTCCTCTGATAGGCCTGGCTGTTTTGACTCTTCTTGCACCTGGGATTCTTCTTCTGCATGGGATTCACTATGTGCCTGTGATTCTTCTTGGATTTGAGATTCTCCTTGGACTTGAGATTATCCTTGCACTTGTAGGAAAGAACCCTCATCAAGCCGTTTCTCTAGATCAATTAGAGCATTTTCAATTGCAACTTCAGTCCTATCCCTATCCACTAAAGTATTCTCCACCCATTCCAATTCATTTGCATATTTCTCTCTATCAGGGATTCGGTGGTGAATGTAGGGAGCCATCTTGTTTTTCTGCCTTCTATTGCAAATAAATTCCAAGGGATCATATCTCCACATGAAGCTTTGTTTTAGTTTAAGTCTTTGAAGGATTTTCTCTGCTTCTTTTCCAGCTTCTCGGCTATTACACAAAAAGGGGCCTAGTTGATCTTTGATTCTGAGTTGGGCCTTCTTTTTGGCTTTAACAAAATGCACCTCATCTGAATTGATTATCTGCCTATAGTATTCTAGAGCAAATAACGTCACTAGGAGGTATCTAGGCAATTTATATGGGACCAACTCACAACCATAGATCCTAATTTCTATGTGATTTTGGTAAAAGTACCAATCTCCCACTTTGTGTTGTTTTGAAAGCTACAGGATCCTCCTGATATATGAACTGATTCTTCGAGGAGGACTTCCCAGCAGCATGGTCACTACAGGATGTACAAAAAGATCTATGAAGTCTGTGTATGGATATGGTGAGTCATACTTATGGGTCAAAGGAGTACAAAAAATCACTGACCTAGAGTGACCTTTGGTATCAAGCTTTTGGAGAGTGAAGGGGAACTTGTTAGCTTGGTAATATAGAAAAAGGTGGTACAAAACTAAGGAATACTTGAATACTCTCTCATTACTCATTCTAATGAATTGGTCATGCATCCTATCAGCTATGTGCTTGGCATAATCATACATGACAGCAGGGGGCTGTCCTGGAGTGAAAATGGACATGAAGGCTAAGATGATTTCATCTATGTATTCACTGGTAGTATAGCCTAAGATACTAGATATCATTGCTACAATGCCTTGACCAAATTGAGAAAATATGGTATATATATATGGGGGAGGATCTTTTGGGATATGTTTTTCTTCTACAATAAAAGTTTGGAACATTTCAGCAAGCTTTGTAGTGGTTAAATTAGGGAATCTGTCTAGTAGGTCTTTGATTGAAATAGGGGTTAAGTTTTTCCCTAGTTGTAATTGCATAATTTCATTGATTGACTTGGCAGTGATGGTAAAAAGTATAGTTTGGTCAGGGAACATCACTGCTCTTTGACTGGGAATGTAGTTTGCATGGCAATAATGGAAAATTTCTGGAAAGATGTGTACCTCAAGAAATTCATACTTGGGCAAATTAGACTCCCAAAGACCTATTTTATCAACATGGTTTAGGTATTGGTCTCTGTATCGGCAATATAATTTCAATGGGGATTCATGGACAGAGGTGTCCTTGATTTGGAAGTCTTTATCAGCAAGGGGAAGGTAGTCCAGGTCCAGATGAGGAGTGGTAATTGGTTTGACATCCATGGCAATTGGGGTTGCCATTCTCAGTTCTTGCGGATTTGAGAATGGGGGAGGTAAATTGTTAATCTTTAAGGTAATGGTGGTCCAATTCCAGGTGGGTTTTATGTTACTAAATTTCATCTTTAATTTCAATTAAGAAAACTTAGTGATTGGTTCGGAAATTGACAAGGCTTTCAATGGATTATGGCTTAAATACCTGGAATTTGAAGAAACTAGGTCTGAACCAAGTGAATGGCAACTGTGAACAGTTGAAAAAGCTTTAAGCAGGCTGGAAGGCAATCTGGGAGCTTTGTAGCATCTTCAGTGTGCAAATGTACGTTAGTTGACAGCTGGACGTTCACAAACACATGCATGGAAGTTTTCAGTTGAAAAAAACAATAAAAACAATGATTTGGGGATTTTTTGGATTTATGCACGAAAAGTCAAATTGGCGGGTACGGGTGAACAGTGACCGTTTGTCACGTAACGAGGTGAATAGTGGCTATTTTGGCATGTATTTGGCTGGCGGTAAGTGGTTTACTTCACATAGCTTTTGGGCGCTTGATGGTATTGGGGGGAGGCTACCCGATTCCATTCATCAAATGCAACATCGCCTCGGGGAGCCCAGTGGAAAACAGCCCATTTCGGGCAAGTATCGTTCAGATTTCGGGCACTTCCGAAATCAACATGGGCCGTCAGATGGGGAGGGGAGAGATCGTGTGGTAGTCGGGTGCAAAAGTTGCACGGAAGGTAATGGGGGGGGCCGGTGGGCGTTTAAGCATGGCAATTTTAGCTTAATGAGAGATTAAGGCAAGGATTAAGGTATCGGGTGGGATTTAATTGGGTTTTTAACTAACTTAATTGAGGGTCGATTAGTTAGTGGGTTCGGGGTAGAAAACCTTAGTTTATATAATTAAACTGGCGTGGGATTAATCAATTATTGCGGGAGTTCATATATATACAGGAAATGGGTTTTCACTAGGGATTTAATAAATACGTTAATAATTTAGTTAAATGAGTGAAAGGGGCACCATACCCTAAGCATACGATTTTCATGTTTTTAATGCTTTCCGATAATCACAGAAAACTTAGGATATAGTGTTTTTGTGGGTTTTTGATGTGAAAATGGGTTATGTGAGGGGAATGAATACTTTTCTTAGGTAAAAGTGATTTAACCTTAGGAAAGAATATTATTAGGAAAGATGAATGATCTGAGGGGGGAATGAATGCTTATGAGGGGATTTAATACTTATAGCTTATAAGTCATTGATTCGAGGGTTTGGTCCCTCCAAAAGTCAAAGAAATGCTCTGAGCCTCTTTGACTTAGGGTTTTTGAGTATTTTGATCTTTATTTTGGGAAATTAGTTAATTAAAAGGTAAAATGAATGAGGGAAATTAATTAATTGACTTTGATATCCATCTGCATGTTTGAGTGTCCATTCACAATTGGAACTTTATGATGGAAAAGATGATACACATGCTTTTATCTAATCAATCATCGAAATTCTGCAACCTTTCTTCTACTTACCCATCTCCTCATCCTACCATTTTTACTTCTCTTTATTAGGGTGCATTTGAGCTAGAAAACCCTTATCAAACATTTTTTCTTTTTCTTTACAATAGTAAACTAACTAATTTAAACCTTATTACATCCAAGGGCTCATATTAAACAATTGAGCTCCTTTTATTTACTCTACCTATCTACTTATCTGCCAAGATTAAACAATTTGGTCAGATTTTATTCTCTATCTATAGACATGAAATAGCCAAGTTTAAAACATTTTGACTATCTAGATTGTGGCAAAGATTACAAACTGCACAATCATTTATTTTGCACAAAAAGTAAATAGTAGTGGCATTTTGACTTGCACACTTTCATGGTATTTTCTTTTCTTAGGGTTCATATTTTTCATCTTGTTTGACCTTTTTATTATTTTTTGTCCTTTGATTATTATTTTAGGACATACCCTCTTTACATTTTTTAATTTTTTGAATATGGAAAACATTTGCAAAAATAAAAGGTATGTACATATTACAGGTTTAATCTCAGCCATTCATAAATTATGACTCCTATTGGTATAGGAACCTAACACAAAGAATATCTACAATTGGGTATCTGTTTAACCTATTTGGAGGAGCAGTCAGTTGGATGAGCAAGAGATAGTCTATGGTGGTGCTTTCAACTACAGATGTTGAATATATGGCAACCACTCATGCAAGCAAGGATGTAGTTTGGTTCCAAAGATTGTGTTCATGTATGGGGTTGATACAACAATCTATAAGGATAGATTGTGACAGCCAAAGTGAAATTTTCTTAGCAAAGAATCGTGTTTATCATTCAAAGACAAAGCATATTGATGTTCAATATCACTTTGTGAGGGATATGGTTGAAGACAAAAAGGTGTTGCTGGTAAAGGTGGACACTTCCGTTAAGAATGTTGCAGATGCATTGACAAAATTTGTGAGCACTAAGAATTTTTCTTGTTGTAGAGAAACACTAGGAATTGCATTCCTGGACCAATTATTGTGCACCCTTATGGCCCCTTGTGTGGAAAGAAAACAACAAGTTGTAGAATGTTGAGTATGTATTATATTCTTTCCATGACTAGTTCCACACATTATTATGTTGTGTTGGGCATAGCAAGGGAATTTTTTTTTTAGGTAGACCCACCCATGGTTTTGGGCATGTTGGTTTTTCCCATGGTATTTCATAGATCCAATCAAGGAAAGTATGATTATGTTTTAATCCAGGGTTAGTGGATTGGGGTTTATGAATGCTTCAGCATGTATATAACGCATTATAACGTTGAAAGGAATATAATGAAAAGTCAATCTAGTTTTCCTAGTTTTGGGTTCCAAGAGAAAATATTTGTATATATTTTATGTTCTTGCCATTGTATATTTTTTGTTTTGTTTTTAAGAATTTGTTTGTAGGTAATTCCTGTATAGGTTTAAAACCTACAAATATTAGTGCAACAAAATCATATGTAGAAACAAAAACGAAAAATAAAAGAGCCAAACTATGAACTCTATAGTCCCTTTAGAATCTCCCTAGCAACACTGCCAAAAATATTAGTCCTATTACATTTTATTATTAATAAAGGATTCATAAACTTGTGAGATGTTAACATTGTATGTGCAATATTAGGTCATTTGTAGTATGATAAACCTATGAAAACACACTTGCAATAAAATCCAACCAAACAAAAAGTAAAATGATATAGAGGTTTTCTAGGATCAATAGGATTATGTTTACAAGATAACTATATGGGCACCAATCGTAGTCCTTTATTTTGCATCACGGGAATCAAATGGTTTTGAAATTACTTGAGAATCACTCTCATTCTTCAACCTTTAGTGTCTCACTAGTGTAGGAGAATCTTCCCCATAATCTAATTTACATTTCCCTTAAACACAACTCATTATCATATTGTCCCAATTGATCTAATTAAACATGCTCACCTACTTGCTTTGATCCATTTGTAGCCTTTTCCATCCCTTTAGACACTACTTACCCATCAAGTCCATTATTCATACTCTCATTTTCTAGTAATCCCACTTTTTCAACCATCAAACTACACTTTTTACTTGTTTTCACAACCCTTCCAACACCTAAGATGCACTTCTATACTCTCTTCTCTATCCATTATTCTTTCATTATTTCTTCACTTTCAAAAAAGTGCCACATTTTGTTTAGCCACACCTCCTTGGTTATCATGTCCCTTTTCAATGCTCATTATGCTCTCTTTAGAGTCTCTATTTTCTTCGTATTGTTGTCCTCCTTTAATTACTCACTTTCTCCACCTCCATCTTATGTCACCCCCATGCACAAGGCCTTATTCTTCCACGGTTGGTGGATTGAAGGGCATGTATCCTCCTCTGCCAAGGATAGCTTCACCTAAGTTGTGCCCCCCTTCACCAAATTTCTACAATATCCATTTTGAACTACTCCTTTTCTCTTAAAAATATTGGTTTAGATCCATTGCAAACTTAACAATGTGGCCTTTTATTGTTGTCTTAACCTAGAGATTGGAAACCTTCACAACCTCATGATTAAATCTCTATAATGAAACTAGATTTTGAGAATTCTACTAGATCTCTCTCCTCTTCTTCCACTTAGGTTATATGGGATTTTCCTAACCTATTAAACCATTCAAATAATACCATTAGAAACTTCGCCCAAAATATTTCATAGTTTTCATTGTTTTCATGCATCCAACAAGATGGAAAACTAGTAGTGAACTACTTCTCAAAGAGATAAATCTCCTTGATCCATAATAATCTACATACTCTAGGTGAACATGTCACTCATAATGTTTGAACGCCATGCATATTATGAAAAGTCTTGGAAACGTAACTTTCTGTTAGACCATTTTTAGACCAAGTTCCACATTGATCTTAAACAAAAGGGGTACCTTTGTAGTGTAAGCATTAACATCTTCAATCCCCGTGAAGGGGAAAGTCTCAGTTAAAACTCTCTATTGAGACTAAAAGTTGTACAAGGCTCACACAGTATGGCTATCATGACTAAAAACCATCCCATTACCCATACTTCCCCATTAATTGTTAAGCAATAATTAGTCGAGTGGATCACAACCAATATTTTTGCATTCATTAATCAAAGGACCAACACAACCAAAACCACCATATTACTTAATTGCACAACATAGATGCAAGTATATTGAATTCATTCAATAACATAGATAAGGAGCAATAATAGGATATGTCATCACCATATAAAATAAAGATAATGGAATCTTTAAATGGGAGCCTCATTCCATTAATTTTCAATATAAACCAATGCATCATCTATTGGTGGGTCAGGATTGCACCCATATATAGTGCATCAACAAAGAGTTGAACTAGCATTAACTCCAAACCCCTTAATAATGGTTACCATAATAATAATAATAAATTACAATGAATAACAAACTAAAATTATTAACCATATCAACAAGCATTCAATAAGCAACCCTCTCTCAAGACAAATTGTTTGAGTTATATAGTACTTTACTCAAGGGTGGGAAGGTACATTCAAAATGTGTAAGGCCAATAGTCTTCCTCCTAGCTAAACGAACTCATCGTTATATATTTTTGGTCTAGCTAGGTGTTTTTTTTCCTTTCACTACTTCATCCTTTCATCATCGAGACTCCTGCATATTGATCTGGTTTTGATCTCCCTTTAACATCATGGTTCCTTAATGCTATTACCAACCTTTTCTCTATGTGGTGTGACTCCCATATGTTCTATTCTTTTAATCATCTCCATTCTATCCTTTCTTTTTTCAAAAACATGTTTGCATCAAAATTCAAAATGAGGGGCCTAACATAGTCTAAACTTCCTTTGAATTGGTATTTTTCTAGGTGTTAAATATAACAGTCGGAATTATCATTTTTGGCTTGAAGTCTAACAAGAATCATTTGAATTAATGGAATTTGTATATATTGTATCATTGCACATTCTACTTATGGTGAGAGAATTCATGGGAGTTGAATCCATTTTTGCACTAAACTAAGTAATTTCATGAATCCAAAATTACTATTTGAACAAAAATTGTCTCACCTAATATTGATAATGACAAACTAAAAATAAAAAAAAATGAAAATATGGAATATTTTTCCTCCTAAACTTTTACCTTCCATTTTTCTTGACTTTTCTCAAACCAACTATTTATTTTGAATGTTTTAAGATAACTTTATCCTTAAAAGTAAACTATCGTAATCAAAGTTTGACAACAACAAAAATTCCTAAAATTTCCAACATTTTTTGGGCGTAAATTAAATCACTCTATTTATTAATGAGAAAGATACATCCATGTACATCCATAGCTAACACACTAGCACTTTTTCCATCACGGTCTATCACTAGGGAAACCAAACCAACAATGAAAGAATAGATATTTAGTCCAAAAAATGACATATATCTGACAATGGATGAATCATCTTCTAAGCATACTGCTAACATCAATTTTCCTTATGTAATACATATATCTAAGCTTATCAAAATCACAATATTGTTGCCTATAAATAGTATAAACAAGAAACATGAAGTTGCCCAAAAGGGAGATCCTTCTAATAAAACTGTGAGTCATAGAGTGGCTCATGTGGAAGTGTAAACATCAATGGGGTATGTAGGGTTGCATGACGATTTTTAGCCCATGACATGAGATAATATGGCCTCAATGTGACCCAACCAAAGTTCCATATCCCAATGCTCAAGAGGCATGTCCTTGTTCCCAACCTGTATGTCATCAAGATGGAGAGAAATTTCTCTATTGGCTTCATTTCTCTCGAGTAGAACTTTTCCTAAGATATATTTAATATACCAACAAACCTCGATAGTGAAAAGATATTGATTTTTCTACACACAAGTATGGCATAGGTCAAAACCCACTCGGCACCTGAGGCCAGACCTCTACATTAGAGAATTCATCTCTTTTAGCCATAACCTGTGTTGTTTCATGGGTCTACATGTGATATATTTGGGTAGTAGAGTGGGAACATAAGTGGCCTTATGCATCACCCTCAACCTTGCTAAATAAGACTCTCTGAATCCTAATACGTTGACGTGGCATGGGGATTGAAGCATGTGAGGCAATAACCATGAAGTGTGGAAAATGGATTGTGGAATGCCACCCAAAGGAGCAAAAACATGTGAATATGACAATGCAAGGGAGGGGTCGATGTAGTGAATGAGCACAAAGCAAGAAATGGATCAGGCATGGTACAAGATGGTATTAGCTAATAAAGGTGTCAAAGGGCCTATCTGGAAGGTAAATGAGTCATACACAGTTGTCACCATAAGGGAATTTCCACTCCACCATGAAATAGACATAGGAAAACAGGAACTAGCAGCTAACATAAAAATGCTACCACAATGAAATATCAAAAACGAAGTTCAAGTTGAATCAAGGAGGTGGTATACTTAAGTCCTTTGCGCAATTGTAGGAGAAGACACCCTGTAGAAGAAGAAGGAGAAGACCCTTGCACCAGTAGTTGATGCCCACACCTTCCTCTGTGGAAATAGACTCCCACCACCACCTATTAACATTATGCAACCTTTCAATTCTTCCTCTCAACAACACTTTTCCTATGCACCAAGAAACCACCATCTTGATTACAAAATTAGGCTAAGGCTAGGTGTTAAGCATCGTGGGGTGGGCGGGGGGAGGGCAAGTTAGGGAGACCTAGTCTTACCCCTTGAAAGAATATAGAAACAATAAAATGAAATTAAAAATTGTGTTCAAAGATGGTAAGTTGCCATAAAGAATAAACTATAATAACACCTCTCACCTTCTTGTCACATATATTAAACAACACTACCGAGTTATATCTTCCACGGATTATCCACCCTTTACAATGAATGCTTAGGACTATGATTGACATGCAAATTTATGATTTAATTGGTGAGACAGGTGGACGATGGGACACTCATGCCTGGCCCCTTGATTGAGTGGGGTGATGGTGGTGACTCTATCCTCCGCCCACCCTCCCTCATAACAAATGCCTTTATTCTTCACCTCATCTAGGGAACAAACTTTATATCTAATTAAAAAAGGAATTTTAATAAAAGAATGATTGAAGTTGTCAACTTTTAAATTGCTTTAACTGCTTATTTTAATAATTTTCTAATCAAAATTAGTATACCTCTATTGAAGCTTTCACTACTTTTCATTTTTCTCTTAAATTCTTTCTAAAACCAAATTTTAATTTACATATTTATGTCATTTTAAAATAACTTAAAATTGTTTTTTCCTTTATAGTTAAATCCAAATATAGTCATCCAAAATAACTCTTTTTATTTATTTATGGTAATGAGAATATTTATATTAATTGCAAATATGTGCTTATGTCATAGTTGTACATTGGGAGTTACATTACAATTTTCTTCCCTCTTCAGTATCATATACAGACTCTGAACCAAAATTATCCTCCGAAGAGGAATACAACTGATATTAAGCATATATGGGTCTTTGGAGGTGAATACCTTCTAATAGAGCCCCAAAATTAAACAAAACATGCAGTACATATAGCCTAATTCAAAATATAATCCTTGATTACAACATATTTCCCCATATCGTCATCGACTAGCAAGCCCCCACAAAGATTTTTATTTTTGAATATAGGATTCATGCTTAATCCACTAAGGGGTGGAGGATGGTCTTAATTAACCATTAACTATCAACTCTCCAAACTTCAAATCATAACCTTGGTTGACACATTGATCTGCTGTATGGTTATTATCCCTAGGAATATGCTTGGAACTCATCTTTGCGATATCTTTTGATACCTTCTTAATTTGATTTAAAAGATTATCCAAAAAATTGTCTCTAGGGGAAGATTCTTTGACCAAATGATTAATTATTAAAATGAAGTCACCACACGCAATGGGAGAAGATGTTGAGATTGCAACAAGATGATGGAGCTTAGTCAAAAGAGTCGCCTTCACTAAGTGGGCCCGCAGGCAAATTATGGCGCAAAGTCTATTTTTAGACATATGGATCATGTCTATGAGTTGCAGGATGTTATTTATGGATGATTGGTCAAGTTGGAAAAAATAGATGGACTTCTATTTTTAGACAACAATGGTGACACTGTGAAGATAAATTATAGAGCAGTCAAATATTATTAGCTTATAATAATATTTAGACTATAAACTTTATCTTATTCTTTTTGAACACTTCAGTTTGAGCTACATATGTGGCACATGCAGCTGTCAGAAGGAAATATGTTTTCTTTGTGGGTCAGTTGAGTTGTTGCATGCATGACTTCAGTTAGAACTCAATCAGTTGAGTTTGGTGGAGTTTATTGTGGAGTTGATGGAGTTGTGTTCAATTTGACTTGGTTAAACTAGTTGTAATTAGTCTAACTGCAAATAGACTAATGATGAGTTGTTAAACTAATTATTAACTCATAATGCAACTAAAGAATACATCATTTAACTCAGTTTCATGTCAGTGCATGTTCAGTTCAGCAGGGAAAAGTGTTAGAGGATCAAATTGCTATCAGTTGTGACTATAGTTGTGCATGAGGATTTGCACAATCAATGGGATCGAGTCATGCCAATGAGAATTGGCCAATACCAAGTGATTATAGCCTCTGCTCACATGATTCCCAGTGTGAGTGATTCTTTTGAGGTAAATACGAGTTTGGTTCAACCATTCTCATCCATTCTTGAGCAGGTATTCAACAGTGGAGGCAGGCAAGCAGTGGAATAGATTTGGAGATCAGATCTGAGTTGTATTGTGTGTAACAGGTGGAGATAGTGCTGGATACTTGTGAGAAGTATTGACTATTGTAATGTTACATGTTCTCAATCATTAATATACAGATAGTGTGGGGTTTTTCAGCTGTAAGCTTTCCCCGGGTTACATACTGTGTTAATGTGTGCATGCTCTTGCTGTTTTATTGTTATTGGTGTTGCTATATTGATGATCAACGTAGAGGAGCTTATGTATTGTGTATGTATTCCACAATAGTACATGATCAGGATAATCTCCATTGAATATGTGTTTATGATTCAAAATTTCTACAGAAGAGACATGAAATTCTTTGGCGAGAAGAATGACTTGGAGTAAACTATAGACATATACCTAATTATGTGTCATCTTCCCGAAACTCCATAAACATTCTAAAACTTGATTTATTTGGGACCATAAAAGACCCCTCCTCTTGCCACCTCCGTTGCCCAAAAATAACTTTAAACAAAGTTTTTCTCATAGTTAAATTCAAAATTTATTAACCACACTATGTATAAATGCCAATATTAATAATTAAATTAAAATAAATTTTGAAAACTTTTATTATTCGAATGCAAATATTAATATTAAACTAAACTAAATTTTAAAACTTTTATTATTTTTTGTTAAAAGCTAGGCCTATAACAATAAGCCACCATTGATTTTATATTTGAATTTATTATACCTACGGAAGGTAGTTATATCGTAATTGGTTTTAGTCAAATTTATATGACTTTTAATTATTTTTTGTTTTGTAATAAATTTTTCTAAAGTTTTAAAAATTATTTATTAATTATATATTTTTTATTTAAATAAAACTATATTTTAGATTTTTAAAAATTCATTATTCCTAAATTTCTATTGGTTAAGTACACTGAAATGACCATTTTATGAGGTTTTAATTAGAATTATTCAGAATAAAAATATTGAATTAAAAATAAAAATAAAAAATAAAATAAAAAACTTTAATGTGCCACATGTTCATAAATTGTGCTATATTTTTTTTTTTAACTGAAACAGGTATGATTTATTTATTTGGAGAAATATTGGACTTACGCCATGGCAGCCATCATTACATTGCTTCTGTTTCTATTTCTTGTGCTATTACAATATGCAGGTTCCCCATGGATTACAGGGATGGAGTGAGCTTTCGTCATTTATGAGGAGTTGTCCTTTCGCGAGAGTGCAGCCTTTGTTCGCCATCAGATCTGCTTCACTATTCAAGCTTCTGAGGATATGGAGGAATTCGTAGGAGTCGAAGTCGAGCAGGACTCTCTTTAATCTGTTCAGAGTTTTGTTGAGACTTGCATTGTTGAACAATTTATCCGTGTTTAAATTTTTTATTAAGATCTCTGAGTCTCCAAAAGCTTGGAATTCTTTGTCTCCTCTATCTCTGGCTATTTGACATGCTTTAAGGAGGCCTTGGATCTCTTCTTGGTTGTCGGTTTTCTGCCCGATGCCCCAGCAAAAACTGTCCCTTCTTGATTCGTCAGAGGCATAAATGACCCCTCCAGCTCCTGTTGTCCCAGGATTGCCTTTAGAGGCTCCATCGAAGAAAATTGTGGTTATTTTTTGTTTTCACCACCATTCTTGAATGGTGGCTTCGAAATCTCTTTTGCGCCATTCGGGATTCACTGCAAGAGAGGCTGATAACTGCTTCCGAGGGTAGGGGGAGAGGGGGACCAGCCACCTCTCTTCTTCAGGGAAAAGCAAAGAGTCATCTGAAGAATATTGTTGTTGGGCTGCTTCAAGGAGGAAGGATTTGGCCTTTATTGCTGCCGAGAAAGGAGCTTGCAACTTTTCATTGAATATCATGTCATTTCGAGTCAGCCAGATCTGCCAGCATACAAATTTGGGGATATCATTCCAAAATTTTCTCCAAAAAGATTTGTTGGGGATTTTGTTGGGATAGCATTGATTCCATGAGTCAAATAGGTCAGCAATAGAGTTAAAGGAGGGCACTGTGATTTGTAGCTCTTGAAGTATGATTCCCCATACTTCCTTGGCAAACTTGCATTCCATGAAGAGATGCTTGGCTGTTTCTAAGCTGTTTCTACACAACTCACATCTATGCGGCCCAGCTATGCTTTTTTTCATCAGATTGTCTCCAGTTAATAGTTTGTTGTGGACCAGTGTTCAAAAGAAGAAGTTTACTTTAGGAAGAGCTAGGGTTCCCAAACTTTCTTCCAAAAATCTGGCGGTTTACTGCATTTCCTTATTGGATGGAGGGCGTTATAAGCTACTGCTATTGTGTAACTTCCAGATTTCCCCCATCCCCAGCTATCCTTCATGTTTTTTTTCATTGGGTCTGCTTCTTCTAGCAATTCTTCAGGGGCACACTTCTGCTGGTTTAGCCGATCTGGAGCTCCAAAAAAGTCCCAGCCTTTCCAGTCGTCATGACAATCCCAATTGGACAAATCATAAACGATGTTTATCCCTGCATGTTCCAGCCAGTTTTTAAGCTCTGCGATTTCATCAATTCCCACGAGGGGGTCTCGATCCATTATTCTATCATGCCACAAATTTGTATGTTTGTCGTTCCCTGGAATCCTGTATGCCTTACCTATGAAGAAATTCAGACTTTTACTGCATAATTTCCAAACCTGAGTGATGTTGTTAGTTTGAGCTACCTGTATACTTTTGAGCGGCATCTTATGGGGGTATTTTGATTTCAGTGTATCGCAGACAAGGTGCTTGGGGTCTTTGAATAGCTTCCACATAATTTTGTCTCCCAACGCCAGGTTGGCTAATGCAGGATCGCAGATTTGTAGTCCTCCCTCAAAAATTGGACGCTTAACCACGTCCCATTTCACTAAGTGAAATTGATTTTTATTTCCTTTTCCCCCCCAGCCAGAGGAAGTCACAAAGGATTTTGGATATTTGATCCATCACACTTTTTGGGACGAGGAGGAAGGCTGCTTGATATATTGGGAGCGCAGATAACACAGCCTTGATCAGGATGACCTTGCCTCCTTTTGTGAGCTAATATCCTCCCCAAGCTATAATTTTTTTTTTTAATTGTGCTTATAATTTCGGACCACAAAGACCTCTTATTGAAGCCATTTGTGATGGGGAGGCCAAGGTATTTTATCTTCTCCCATTAGGCATATCCATTAAAGCCAAGAAGGTTAGAGATACTTGTGAGCTCTTGCTGCCCAATGTTCCAACCATAGACTTCACTTTTTCTTTCATTGATAGAGGCTCTTGAAACCCTACAATAGCATTTGAGGACAGAGTCAAAGGATTTGGCTATTCTAACGGAGGCACCTCCCAGGAGGAGAGAGTCATCCGCAAAGAGTGTGTGGTTCTGAGCTGGAAAGGTAATGGAGGGTTTGAGGCTAGGAAGGGAGCCTGAAACTTTTTTAGCTGATAGCTTTCTACTGAGGGAGTCCACCATCAGGATGTACAGGAAGGGAGAGAGTGGGCATCCTTGCCTAAGTCCTCTCTGGGCTTGGAAAAAAGGGGCAGGATGACCGTTTACAAGAGGGGCAATCCAGGGGTTGTGAGTGCAAGCAGCGATGAAATTGACAAAATGGGGGGAGAAGCCAAAGGAATGGAGGACTTTGTAAAGGAAGGAGGGATTGACTCGGTCAAAAGCATTGGCCATGTCAAGTTTTATCAGCATACCTTTTTCTTTTCGCTAATTGCTTGAGTGAATTATCTCCTGCACTTGGATGACATTATCCACGATGTGCCTACCTTCTACAAAGCCAACTTGATTGCTAGAGATCAGCCTGTTGAGCAGTGGCTTGATCCTGTTAGCTAGAAGCTTTGCCAGAATTTTGTAGGAGGCGTTACAAAGCGATATAGGCTTGAATCTAGCGAAGGTTTCGAGGTTGGATTCTTTAGGAATAAGGGCGAGGTAGGTGGAGTTAGTTCCTCCTCCTACCTTAGCTTTTTTCATGAATCCTGTTATCACCTAAATCCGCCTTAGGCTGAAAGAAGGCAAAATTAAGGGTAACCACAAATCACGCTCAGTCTGGTAGTTAGCTCTACCAGAACAGGAGAGGGCTCTCTCCGAGTCACACTCAGTGAATAGATAAACGAAAAGGCCTGATATGACTTACAGTGAACTATTTATCTTAGGCTAGTAAGTAACTATGGATATAAGTGATTTTTATGAATGACTGTGTTTTTGGGATGGTATGGGACCAATGGACCTCAATGAACAGAGAACTTAATACAAAGGCACGGACTACTTCGTGAGGCAAGATAGGCGGAAAGCCTAGAAATTTAGTTTAAGATAGTGTGGAATGGAGAGATTGATAAAGAGGGTGAAAAGGGCATGGACAACATGAATCCTTTTCAACAGAAGAATGAACACTGAACATGAAATTTTCTCACAGGCAGAGCAATAAAATTGAATTCTACCTTAGCTAACTTAGAAAATTTCACTGGAAATGAATATCAAATGAACTAAGAAACATAACAAGATACATATGAAACAAAAGAGACACATTTGCTACACTCACAACCACATGAATCTCATGAAACAGAGCCATTTCCTTTCATTACTCCTCTGTAAAAAATATACAATGCAGAAACATAGTTTCTTTCCCACAGTCTCCCAGAAGTTACAAGCCAACCAACGCTTTGCAAATAGTTTGCATACAATATATAGAATGTGCCATGAAGAGATAGGACGCCCAAGGGTTTGGGAGTTACTCGAATCATTACAAAATGAAGGTGGAGAGCCAAACATCTGCGACAGGTGCAGCGCCACAAACATGACAAATGGCTTGGGTGGCCCTTTGCCTTCCTTTGCCACTTGGATAACTGACCATCTGGAGTGAAAATAATTTTAAAACCACCTTAGGTGCTGAAAAACTAAAATGCATATGAGTGGTCCCACTTACAAAAAGTCGGGAAGCGAAATTTCACGAAACATAGGCATTCTGGGCCTTTTTCCCTATATGCGTCGCACCCTTTTCTGTATGCATTGCGCCACTTTGAGGCCAGTTTTCAGGCACTTACAGGAGTCCAAAATGTGTCCAAATGTGCTCGTGGGAAATCCTGTCCTATATACTTTCTAACCCAAGTGGAATTTTTGAATTTGAGGCTCATTTGCCCCTCCAAATCTTCATTCTTCCAAGACTGCTTCCTGTGTGTCAAAATAGGGGCAGTGAGGCCATTTTTTGGGTGTTTTTGACCTCCTGGAGACTCAAATCATGCCCAAATTTCTTGCTCCGAGTGCCAGTAGTCGTGATTTTGCATGATGAATCCAAAAATTCAAACCATTTCTCATTTGAAGCTCCCAATCCTACGCGACGCGCTGGTGGTGCGGCGTGTATAAAGAAAAAACGTGTTTGTGCCAAAAAATTCTCATGCGACCAAAATTGTCCCAAATTTCTTGAAATTTGGGCCGGAGGTTCTCTACGAAGTGCTATGACGTGCCAAGGAGGCTTCAACCAAGATTCAAATCCAATCTTTCTCTTTTGCCTCTTTTGCCTCTTTTGTTGCTTTGCTCAATTTTGCCTTCAAATTCCTTATTTTTGCCTTGCAAACCTTGTTCTGTGTCCAATAGTGGTTTTTCATGTTCCTGAGCATGTCCTTGTCCTTGTTTGCTTTCGCCAACAACTTCTCTAAGTGGATGTGGATCCTCTTGAGCCAAATCTCTCAATCAGCCTCTATCTCCTGTTGAATAGGTGTCTTCTCATTTAGGCTTCTTTGGGCAGCCTGCTGGTCTTCACGAATGTTTTGCAGCTCCATGATCTCATGCTGGTCCTCAAGCTGCTTGTTTCTCTGCTCCAGGTACTTCATGTTCCACTTGGCCCTCTCCAAGTCAAGGGACAAGGCCTCAATCTCTAATTGCTACTCTTGGATGATCTCTTTGAGCTCTGCAGTTGTTGGCTCTGTATCAGTCTCATCATCGTGAAGGAGAACGAATTCAGTCTCTCGTTCACCTGATGGCCTTTCCTCCTGCACTGGCTCCTTATCCTTGTCTTGTATTATTCTGAGGGAAGCATCAGCAAGCAAATCCAACTTAACCTTCTCTTTTTGCCTGATTAGGGTTTCCTGGAGTATTTTCTTCCACTGCTTGATTTTGACTTTTGAGACCTGATTCCTTGTGTAGCAATGAGTAGCCATGTGTCTTTGAAATTTTTTGTCTCTTTTGGCCCTCTTAAGAAGATTGTTTAAATGGAAATTTACTTTTTCAAGCCAAAACTCCCTATTTTCATTGATTTCTCCTGTAATTAGGTCAACTGAAGACATCTTCTCCCTTTGTTGCTGAAGTTCCCTTTTGAGTCCTCTAGTCTTTGGACTCTTCCTTGTCACTTGCTCTTGATGCTCATCTGAATCATCTGTATCAACTAATTATTTTCCCTTTACATTTTCTTTTCTAACATCAACCTTATGCTTATTCAAGAGTAGTTGATTTACCTTCAATTGCTCATTATCCTTCTCTAGGAATCAAACCATGAAATTGGCCTTAGAAAAATTGTCCCTAAGCTCTTTGATTTTAGCATCTTTCTCCATGATGACCTAATCTACTATCTTGTGCTATTCATTAACATTCAAGTTTACTGTATCAGTGTAAAGAAGGAATTGCTCCTCATCTTGCAAAGGTGCCTTATGTTGTGATGGTGATCCCTGTTCTGCTGATGTAGGCTTGGACCCTTCCACAATGTTTGGAGAAAACAATGAGTTTTTAAACCTTGGCAGCAATTGGCTTTAGTATCTTTAGAAGTAGGTTTTGAAAAATTTTGTTGCAACCACTATCACCCATAAACCATCGTCTCTTATCATAAAATTTGATGCAATAGCAAGATAGCAAGCCTACCTAGCAAATCTACGCAAAGTATGAGAAATTTGCTGAAGTTTCCAACAATTTTTGGGCTTGAGGCTATATGCACCACACTAAGAACCCAGTGTGTCGTGCTCTCCATGTGCGTTCCGCCCGTTCAAATTAACACTGGGCAATTTCTCCCAGTGCGATGCGCTCTGTATGTGCGTCGCGCTCCTCCTCCTGTGCGTCGCGCTTTTTCCAGAAGACTTTTGGAGGCCTTCCCGATGTCCAAATTGGGTGCGAGATAGCTTGTTAGAAAGTTCTTTGAGTCTAATTTCCAACCCAACTAGAATGTTTCAATTTGGAGTTCATTTTCCCTGTCAAAAATAAAATCTCCCAAGACTGGTCATAATGTGCCAAATGAGGCTGCCTCAAGGCAGAGTGTTGTTGCGGTCAACTTTTGAATACCTTCCTCAACCCCAAAGTGAGATCATGATAGCTCATTGGAAAGCTATTTCTCTATGGTTATCATTTGGATCATCAAGAAAGTAATTTGGCCAACCAAGCTAGGAGAAAACTTGATTTTCCCAAGGTCACTCCAGAGGTGCATCAATTCTCCCGAGGAAATTGTATTTTTGAAATTTCTTCAAAACCATGACACTTGTGTAAAAAGTGAAGGACTTTTTTATTCCTTGGTCTGTTGTGGAAAAACACCTCTCTCAGTTTTTCCAAATTCATCTTTCCTTGCTCAGAAACATCATTTGAGTGAAACCTACCCTGATGTGGGGAACAAGAGATTTGTCGAAATGAAGGGGATATGGAGCTTCTAAATTCTTGAGGAAATTTTGAGAAGTATGGAGGGATATTAAGAAGTAGGGGAAAGTGGAATATCAGAAATTGAGTGAGGGGAAGGTGTCCAAAAAGGCAAAACATGGGCCCAACCTAGAAAATTGCCAGGTTGTAGCAAGAAACTAGGGTTTGTGCGAAAATGAGGAATTTGGGGGATATCAGTGATGGGAAGTGTTTGATAAGGTACTTTAAGGATAGGGGAAGGTGTATGAACATCAAGATACAAGTTTTGCCGATGATTTGACCGTCCAAGAGAAATTGCCTTCAAAACCCTAGGAGAGGGAAATGACCTTACCTAGGCACAACTGAAGCATGACCAAGGTGTAAAATGACCCAATGGAACTTGACATGATAATGACAACCCTATGAATGATGGTACACTCAGCTGAATGGTGACATGGACCGAAATTTGGAAAACTTTGGAAGGAGTACAAGCAAACCCTAGACCTAATGCCTAGTGACCAAATTTTGCTTGAAGACTCACTGAAATGAATAATTTGACCTTGACACCTTAAAATCACTTGTGTAAGAGAATGTTTGATCACTAGAGGAAGGTTGCAAAACTGACACTAACATTGGCTCCAATGGGGGATGGTAGCTCCTTGGAGGTGCCAAGAACAGCAGATCTCTGGAAGAGCTAGACAGTGCCTTTTGTCCATTGGGCTATGGAGTCATTATTTCGACAAACCACACAAGACTCTGACTCATTTATTGACCGAAACTTGACTTAAACCGACTTAATTATGAAACCAACATGACTGAAAAACTGACTCAATACAAAAGGAAATGACTCATGACTGACTTAACTAAAATAAGAACTGACAAAACTTATTCAATGGCAGAAGTCCATCAAGATTCGAGGGTTTCAAATCATGATGACAGCCACCTGTGTACTAATGCAATATGTACAATCATGTGTAATGTGTCTCCCAATGTAACCAATCAAGTAGATGCCTCCTTGATTGATTCTCTGGATTATATCTTCTGGTCAACAACAGATACTGGTAACTGGGCATCCAAAAACATAGTCAAACATGATCTCCTTCATCATTGAATACTACAATAATGACCTTCACTGCTGACTGTAACATATTTGCCATTGGATCATGAAAAACATGAAGATTTACCTCTTGCTGAGGAAACAAGATGTCTTTTTATTTCGATTCTGATCTTCCTTCATAATGTACTTCAGAAAAAGTATGTTCCTGGTCCTCAAAAAATTCTGAACAAGCAAATGAGCGGATTTCCTCTTCAAAGAACACTTCAAAACATGAAACATATGAGGAAGAATCTGAAATGGAATACATAATGGTCTAGTCGGCTATAGTCTGAATATATTTCTGATCATCTTGACATGATATGACAACCAGATTCTCATTACATTCATCACATTCATTAATCATGACAAAAGCAACTTCGGATGATTCTTGAAACCCAACACTAACATTTTTATCATCTACCATAAATTCATCCAGAGAAAGCTTTTCACTTGACTGCATATCTCATCTTGTTGTTTATGAACTAACTGGATTACCTCTTCATGAAGGTTTTGTTCTGATGACATGAGAACATTTGAATTCAAAACTATGTCTTCTTCATCCCAGATGATTTCAGCAGTAGAGTTCTCTTTCATGGGACTTAGTACAAGGTTTTCTTGGTAATTACAATCTGAATCTACATCTGAAATGGTTGTCTTAACATTATCGCATTCTGAATTTGAAACTTGATTTCTCTGCATGTTGTCTTCTTCTATGGACAGATCTAAACCTACCCTTTTTCTTTCATCACTTTCAGTCATATGGACATCTTCAACCTGCTGATCTATAAAGTTGTTCACCAGACTGTCATCCTTTTCAAAAGAGGAATAAATTTCACCAACACTTTCTTGACCATGTGTGCACTACAAATCCGCTTTAGCTTGAGCTGGAACATGGCCATGCAAGAGTTGATCTATCTCGTCTTCAGACAAAGGAGATAAGACCTTTTGTTTCCTTTTGCTCAAATAGTGATTATCTTCAATATTTTCAAGCGGAGTATATAAATTTTCCTCATACTACTGATCCATTTCATGTAATTCATGCTGACTGTCAAGATGCAAAATTCCTTCATTTTCCACCGTACAAAGATCTTGATTCAGCTGCCAAGTTTCCTGAGCATCTTGATGGGACTCCTCTAATTTCTCTTCATGTTGCTGAAATGGATTCTCGTACAAGGCTTCCATGATCTCATCATCCATAAAATTATCATCCTCATAGTATTTTTCAAGGCTTTCAATAAAAGTAGAAGCATGTTTGCAACAGTAATGAACTAAATTTAATGATGGATAAGAGTCTTTATATCTTTCAATGAACAGGGCATGAAAATCCTTTAGACAGTGAATACAAGCAACGGGCAAATTTTCATACCAAGATTGGGCTTCACCTTCTAGAGTGGCCAGGAATATCTTCATTAAGCAATCTTCAGGAAAATCAACCTTCAACTTGTGAATATGCATGTGAAATCGAACTAGATGTAAAGCAGCGTCCTTCTTACCATCATCTTTAAACATAGGCAGGTTCCTTGACCAATCTACCTTCGGCATTTTATTTGGAAAACCGGGGATGTGACCTCGGCTCATGGGAGCGTATCTTCTTGCAATCTGCTCCATTTTAAAAAATGTCAAAGCTACTGATCCCTCTGCAATGGAGTCACCATGAAGCACCGGTTGTTGGATACTTCAGTGAAAGGAGTCGCCAGGTGAATGATTTCAGCCGTCTTCTTATGTCTGATCGTTGTTCACCATCAACCATCAGCTCTGAACTTGAGATATGTACTGGGGAAAAACAATCTTCAAGAAAACCATTTTCTCCCCAGTGGATTCGCCACTATGTTATCACCTAAATCCGCCTTAGGCTGAAAGAAGGAAAAATTCAGGGTAACCACAAACCACGGTCAATTTGGTAGCTAGCCCTACCAGAACAGGAGAGGGCTCTCTCCGAGTCACATTCAGTGAATAGATAAACGAAAAGGCCTGATATGACTTACAGTGAACTATTTATCTTAGGCTAGTAAGTGAATATGGATATAAGAAGTGATTTTTATGAATGACTGTGTTTCTGGGATGGTATGGGACCAATGAACCTCAATGAACAGAGAACTTAATACAAAGGCACGGATTACTTCGTGAGGCAAGATAAGCGGAAAGCCTAGCAATTTAGTTTAAGATAGTGTGGAATGGAGAGATTGATAAAGAGGGTGAAAATGGCATGGACAACATGAATCCTTTTCAACAGAAGAATGAACACTGAACATGAAATTTTCCCACAGGTAGAGCAATAAAATTGAATTCTACCTTAGCTAACTTAGAAAATTTCACTGGAAATGAATATGAAATGAACTATGAAACATAACAAGATACATATGAAACATAAGAGACACATTTTATACACTCACAACCACATGAATCTCATGAAACAGAGCCACTGCCTTTCATTAATCCTCTGTTAAAAATATACAATGCAGAAACAGAGTTTCTTTCCCACAGTCTCCCAGAAGTTACAAGCCAACCAACGCTTTGCAAATAGTTTGCATACAAGATATAGAATGTGCCATGAAGAGATAGGACACCCAAGGGTTGGGGAGTTACTCGAATCATTACAAAATGAAGGTAGAGAACCAAACATCAGCTACAGGTGCAGCACCACAAACATGACAAATGGCTTGGGTGGCCCTTTGCCTTCCTTTGCCACTTGGATAACTGACCATCTAGAGTGAAAATACTTTTAAAACTACCGTAGGTGCCGAAAAACTAAAGTGCATATGAGTGGGCCCACTTACAAAAAGTCGGGAAGCGAAATTTCCCAAAATAGAGGCATTCTGTGCCTTTTTCCCTATATGCGTCACGCCCTTTTCTGTATGCGTCGCACCATTTAGAGGCCAGTTTTGAGGCATTTGTAGGAGTCCAAAATGTACCCAAGTTTTCTCGTTGGAAAGCCTGTCCTGTCTACTTTCCAACCCAAGTGGAATTTTTGAATTTGGAGCTCAGTTGCCCCTCCAAACCTTCATTCTTCCAAGACTACTTCCTGTGTGTGAAAATAGGGGCAGTGAGGCCATTTTTTGGGTGTTTTTGACCTCCTGAGACTCAAATCATGCCCAAATTTCTTGCTCCGAGTGCCAGTAGACGTGATTTTGCATGCTGAATCCAAAAATGCAAACCATTTCTTATTTGGAGCTCCCAATCCTACGCGTCACACCGGTGGCGCGGTGTGTATAGAGAAAAAACCTGTGTTTGTGCCAAAAAATTCTCATGCAACCAAAATTGTCCCAAATTTCTTGAAATTTGGGCTGGAGGTTCTCTATGGAGTGCTATGACATGCCAAGGAAGCTTCAGCCAAGATTCAAAGCTGATCTTTCTCTTTTGCCTCTTTTGCCTCTTTTGTTGCTTTGTTTAATTTTGCCTTCAAATTCCTTATTCGTGCCTTGCAAACCTTGTTTCGTGCCCAATAGTGGTTTTTCATGTTCCTAAGCATGTCCCTGTCCTTGTTTGCTTTCGCCAACAGCTTCTCTAAGTGGATGTGGATCCTCTCGAGCCAAATCTCTCAATCAGCCTCTATCTCCTGCTAAATAGGTGTCTTCTCATTTAGTCTTCTTTGGGCAGCCTGCTGGTCTTCACGGATGTTTTGCAGCTCCATGATCTCATGCTGGTCCTCAAGCTACTTGTTTCTCTGCTCCAAGTACTTCATGTTCCACTTGGCCCTCTCCAAGTCAAGGGACAAGGCCTCAATCTCTGATTGCTGCTCTTGGATGATCTCTTTGAGCTCTGCAGTTGTTGGCTCTATATCGGTCTCATAATCGTGAAGGAGAACGAATTCAATCTCTCGTTCACTTGATGGCCCTTCCTCCTGCACTGGCTCCTTATCCTTGTCTTGTATTACTCTGAGGGAAGCATCAGCAAGCAAATCCAATTTAACCTTCTCTTTTTGTCTGATTAGGGTTTCCTGGAGTATTTTCTTCAACTGCTTGATTTTGACTTTGAGACCTGATTCCTTATGTAGCAATGAGTAGCCATGTGCCTTTGAAATTTGTTGTCTCTTTTGGCCCTCTTAAGAAGATTGTTTAAATGGAAATTTACTTTGTCAAGCCAAAACTCCCTATTTTCATTGATTTCTCCTGCAATTAGGTCAACTGAAGACATCTGCTCCCTTTGTTGTTGAAGTTCCCTTTTGAGTCCTCTAGTATTTGGACTCTTCCTTGTGACTTGCTCTTGATGCTCATCTGAATCATTTGTGTCAACTAATTATTTCCCTTTACATTTTCTTTGCTAACATCAACCTTATGCTTATTCAAGAGTAGTTGATTTACCTTCAATTGCTCATTATCCTACTCTAGGAATCAAACCATGAAATTGGCCTTAGAAAAATTGTCCCTAAGCTCTTTGATCTTAGCATCTTTCTCCATGATGACCTAATCTACTATCTTGTGCTATTCATTAACATTCAAGTTTACTATATCAGTGTAAAGATGGAATTGCTCCTCATCTTGCAAAGGTGCCTTATGTTGTGATGGTGATCCCTGTTCTGCTGATGTAGGCTTGGACCCTTCCACAATGTTTGGAGAAAACAATGAGTTTTTAAACCCTGGCAGCAATTGGCTTGAGGATCTTTAGAAGTAGGTTTTGAAAATTTTTGTTGCAACCACTATCACCGATAAACCATCGTCTCTTATCATAAAATTTGATGCAATAGCAAGATAGCAAGCCTACCTAGCAAATCTACGCAAAGTATGAGCAATTTGGTGAATTTTCCAGCAATTTTTGGGCTTGAGGATATATGCACCATGCTAAGAACCCAGTGCACCGCGCTCTCCATGTGCGTCGCACCCATTCAAATTAACACTATGCAATTCCTCCCAGTGTGTCGCACTCTCTATGTGCGTCGTGCTCCTCCTCTTGTGCGTCATGCTTTTTCGGAAGACTTTTGGAGGCCTTCCCGGTGTCCAAATTCAGCGTGGGATAGCTTGTTGGAAAGGTATTTGAGTATGGTTTCCAACCCAGCAAGAATTTTTCAATTTGGAGTTCATTTGCTCTATCAAAAATCAAATCTCCCAATACTAGTCAAAATGTGCCAAATGAGGCTGCCTCAAGGCAGAGTGCTGTTGCGGTCAACTTTTGAATGCCTTCCTCAACCCCAAATTGAGCTCATGACAGCTCATTGGAAAGAAATTTGGCTTTAGTTATCATTTGGATCATCAAGTAAGTCATTTGGCCAACCAAGCTAGGAGAAAATTTTATTTTCCCAAGGTCACTCCAGAGGTGCATCAATTCTCCCGAGGCAATTGTATTTTTGACATTTCTTCAAAACCATGACACCTGTGTAAAAAGTGAAGGAGGTTTTTATTCCTTGATTTGTTTTGGAAAAAAACCTCTCTCATTGTTTCCAAATTCATCTTTCCTTGCTCAAAAACATCATTTGAGTGAAACCTACCCTGATGTGGGGAACAAGAGATTTGTCGAAATGAAGCGAAATGAAGGGGATAGGGAGCTTCTAAATTCTTGAGGAAATTTTGGGAAGTATGGAGGGATGTTAGAAAGTAGGGTAAAGTGGAATCTCAGAAATTGAGTGAGGGGAAGGGGTCCAAAAAGGCAAAACACGAGCCCAACCTAGAAAATTGCCAGGTTGTAGCAAGAAACTAGGGTTTGTGCGAAAATGAGGAATTTGGGGGATCGCAGTGATGGGAAGTGTTTGATAAGGTACTTTAAGGATACGGGAAGGTGTATGAACATCAAGATACAAGTTTTGCCGATGATTTGACCGTCCAAGAGAAATTGCCTTCAAAACCCTAGGAGAGGGAAATGACCTTACCTAGGCGCAACTGAAGCATGAACAAGGTGTAAAATGACCCAGTGGAACTTGACATGATAATGACAACCCTCTGAATGATGGTACACTCAGCTGAATGGTGACATGGAATGACATTTGGACAACTTTGGAAGGAGTACAAACAAACCCTAGACCTAATGCCTAGTGACCAAATTTTGCTTGAAGACTCACTGAAATGACAAAATTTGACCTTTGCACCTTAAAATGACTTGTGTAAGAGCATGTTTGATCACTAGAGGAAGGCTACAAAAACTGACACTAACAAATCCTTTTATCATCTTTAAGAGATCCGCTTTGATGATGTCCTAGCAAGTCTTATAAAAGTGAATAGTGAATACATCAGGCCCAAGGGCCTTGTTCGAATCCATAGACCAGATGACCTTAGTGATTTTTTCTTCAGTGATGGGGTTAATCAGAGTGGAATTGTCTTCAGGGCTGACCAGGAGAGGAATGTTGGAAGGAGATTAGCAGTTTCCTCCTCGTTGGCTTGATTACTTGCGGTGTAGAGATGTCTGAAGTGTCTTTCAGCTGCCTCTTTTATCTAGCTGAACCCTTTGCAGATCTGCCCCTCTGTTGTTGTTATTTCAGAGATATGGTTTCTGGAGAGTCTTTCTTGATATTGGCGATGGAAGAAGGAGGTGTTCCAGTCGCCAGCCTTCATCCACAGACTTCGAGATTTGATTCTCCAGTACTCTTCCTTCATCCGGGAAGATCGAAATGTTGAACATTGAATTTTTACTTCTTTGTCAATCAGCGTTAGGGTGATATCTCTGCTTTCCATTTCGACTTGCAAAGCATCTAAAGACTGAACAATATCTTTTCTTTGGCTGGTTGGATTTGGAGCAGGTTTCGTTATCCATTCCTTCAGGGCTTGCTTTGCGGCTTTGAGCTTTTGTTCCCATACATAACTAGAGGACCCTGAGACGGATTTGGCCCATGTTGTTTTCACTGTTTCTATGAAACCTTCCCTTTGTGTCCAAAGAGGGGTAAATCGAAAGGGGATTGGTCCAAGGTCTTCTTCATCTTCTAGAGTGAGCTAGACTGGTTTATGATCTGAGGTCAATTTGGGTAGGATTTTGGTGATAATTATCTTCTTGGTCATCATCAGATCACCTTGGACTAGGAATCGGTCCAGACGAGCAGAAATATCATCCTCACCCACTCTGTTGTTGGACCATGTGTATAGCCCTTTGACCGGAGTGAAATCGAGAAGATCCCACTGTTGTATGAGGTCTTCCACCATGGGGAGCATGGAGTCTATGTTGTTGGTTCCTCCCCTTTTTCTTTGGATTTTAAAACGATGTTTAGATCCCCAGCAAGAATGATATTGTTAGGGAAATGTTGCTCAACGAATTCAATAAGGGAGTTCTAACAGTCTCTCTCTTCAGAATACTGGACAGGTACATAAAGATTGAAAAGGGAGATGGTTAACTTACTTGTACAATGCGTTAGTTCAATGAAGATCCAGTGCTGGGTCTCATGATATTTGTTAAGCTGGAAGAGATCTTCTGTCCAAAGAATTGCGAGCCCTCCGAATGAGCCTCTTGAGCTGACTGTGATTCCTATGCTTTTCTTCCATTTATTCTTGCTGATGTCTAGGAGGGCTTTCCCCTCTATCTTAGTCTCCTAGAGCATTAGAATGTCTGAGGGTTCTATTTTGAGAAGATCCTTGACCACTTCTGCTTTCGAGGGGTTACCCAGACCTCTACAGTTCCAAGAGACGAGGCGCATTATTTACTAGGGGTGGGGTGGGAGCCTCCCTTAGGGGGCCTGTTCCTGGAGTTTCTCCCGATAGACATCTATATTGTGGGTTGGCTTCCTTGGGTTTTGATCCTTTTTGCCTCCTCTTCCCTTGCTTCTCTGCGGGATTTCCTGCCGACTTTTCTTGTGGGCTGCTTGTAGGTTTCCTCCTTCGAGGAGTCAAAGATATCAGCTGGTTTTTTCCTTGCTACATCTGCATATGATGGATTGGAAGGGCACCCTTGGGAGGCTTCCAGGTGAGCCATTTCTTCATCTTCTTTGTTAGTGATAGGAGGATCAGTCTTATCCAAATTTTCCAGGGCTATAGTGGTTGGCTTGCTCTGACTGTTTTCTTCGTCGTTTGAGTTCTTTTCTTGGGTGGGGTTGGAGCTGCTTGGCATCTCTTTCGGAGTGCCTTTCCCGTTGCCTTTTTTATGATTGGTGGTTTTTTGTATTTGAGTCCATTGCTCGTCGTTCTGCATTCCTGGTTGTTCTTCCGCCTTTTTCTTGTAATGTTTGGTGAAGTGCCCGTAGCCATGGCAGTGTCTACATTTAAATGGAAGTTGTTCATAATCCACCACTTGGACATGCGTCCATCCTACGACTGTAAGTTTTATGGCTTCCGGAAAACCCTCCTCCAGGTCAACTTCGACACAGATGCGTGCACATGAATATTGATCTTTTCTTACAACCTGATCTATGTATTTTCCTAAGCCGCTGCCGATGATCTGAAGAGACTTCTGGTTCCAGCAGTGGAGGGGGAGATGGGGAAATCGCACCCACACCAGTATAGCAGATGGGACATCCTGAGATGGATCGAAATCTGGCGACCATTTGTTGAGGTATAGAACTTGGGGGCCCATAAAATAAGGTCCGTTTCTGAAGATTAAGCTCATATCCTCTACACTTTCAAAGACAAAGATGAAAAATCCTTTGCCTACGAAGTAGCTTTTTGTTCCTTCTTTGATTAACGGCTTCCAATTCCTTTGTGTCCAATCCTCTACCGACTTGGGAGAGGGCCAGAGGCCCGTGAACTGGCCTATGAGACCTCTCTCAGCAAGATTCAGCACTGCTTTGCAAGTTTCTTCTTCGGGAAGGGCTACCGTGGGGATGGATTCCATCTTCTTGACGAACTTTTGTTGATTGGCTGAGGGTGGACGCTTGCATCTCAAGGCGATCATTGCTTTGAAAGCGATCACCTCCGGCACAGGGGGAAGGGGAGGGTCCAATGGATCTGAGCCCCCAAAGGGCGGCATGGCTGGGCGCAGCAGGTCTGGGGCCTGATCCAACGCTGGCACAAGCGCTCAGCAGGGTTCGCACAGCAAGAGAAGGCTGCCAAGAAGGAGGAGGCGACCCAGAACAAGGGGATCGGGAGCGAGCAGGACCAGCAGCAAGAGGCTGCCAGGCAAGGAGGCCATAGGAGGTAGCACAGGGAAGTTGGTCGGGCCGGCTAGGTCGAGCCAGCGCTGCTCACATCCCACAATTAAATTGTGCTATATTTTAATACACACATGACTAGTTTTATATAATTTTTATTAAAATTATTAAACTAAAATAATTAATTAATAAAAATTTCAAACCTGTTATTAAATGGCATTGTCCTCGTTTATGTAAAGAGTTAATTAAAGATTGTTAGTGGCGATGATCACCGTCACAATTAAGAATGGAAAATAATAAACACTATTACTTGAAACTACTATAGAAATATTTACAATAATATTAGTCTTCAAGTGTAAAAATCAAAATTTAATTGTATATTTATGTTATCATGCTTTGCACCGAAGATATCAATTTGGGTTTATTAAAAAAAAATCTAAATCATTAAAAAGAATATTAATGAGGGTTCAAAATTAATTTTTATATTGAGAAGGTGTTGTTAAAGACAAGTAATATGAACCCTAAAACTATATAATAAGTTTGTTGGGCGTTGAACTTCAACCCCCTAGTCTTCAATACGCATAGTACTTTTATAAAATCTTTTCGATAATTAGTCTAGTCAAATGTTTTACAAAACCAATATTTTATGTGGGTGAATATGTTATGGTGGAAATTAAAGCAATTTAGTTGTCAAATGTATTGGTTTTTAAAGCTCATAACAAATCAAATATACAAGTGCTTGAGTCATAAGATAATCTTTGTAATATGAAGTCAATGTTAAAGAGTAAAGTAAAATAATTCTAAATGAGAGATATATTTTATTTTTTAACAAGTTATTAAAGTTTAAATTTTTCAATCTTAAGTATATAATAACAATATTATTATATAATTTATTTTATTTTTTAAAGAAATTAATATAATAATTATTATTTTAAATTACATTGGGATGAAAGAATATGTTTCTTTTGCGATATTAAGAGAGTCGAAGATGAAAAACACTTTTTCTTGGATTTTATGGCCCTTACTCATACCCACTCTCATTTCCAAAACATTTTCCCCACTACTAACCTCCTCGACTTGTTCAGTCAGCAAAACTACAATGACCTCAGAACGCTTCTTTCCCTCCTTTTTTATCACATAATTTTTTATTTTTATTTTTTGGTAAGCTTGGTGGTGCCTGTCTATTAATTTTTGGAAATAAGACAGGTTACATCCATATATCCATGAGTTATGTGGCCTCAACCTACCCAGTGGGAAACCAGATATGTTTTCCACCTAGTTGCAAAATATGCCATCCATAAGCAAACAAACATAAGTTTGTCCAGCCATGCTATATAAACGTAAGAGTCTTTGCAGTTCCTATTCTCTAACTAACTATAAACATAACTAATAATAAGTCTATAACTATATAACAAGATCATTCAAAATAAGATCATGGGTGCACTGTCATTATTCATCATCAACATAATCCACCAGAGCAGGGTCCTTCACTGTAGAAGAAAGCAGCTCCGAGCGAGGTATGCATGGGATGTGTTGCTTGATTTGGCTCAACTACCACTTTGCTGCTACAATTAGAACTAAATTTTTTGCAATTTTTTGTTAAATTTGACTTCAATGAATGCCCTCGAGGAGCTGCATGCAAGTCCAGAGGAAATTGTTCCATAGCTTTCACTAGGATACCCTTCATCATCCATAATAGCACACAACCTGCTTGTATTAAGTAACTCTCCCTCTAGTATGACCTGGATCCAGGGCTACTGCTTGCCACTCATCCAAGTCCAGATTGAAGTCTTTCACTGTCTGTTAGATTTCTTCTTCCCACACTGATATTAATTTCCTAAATGGGTTAGATTTGTTGGCATGGTAAGCTTGGGTTGCTTCATCACTGATATGCGAGGTTGGCATATGCCCACGTCCCATCCTTGTCACCCCGCTGGAGGAGTTGGGTTGGCTTCTCAGATATGGGGCCACCTTTCTTTGCCTCCCTCAATCGTGGTTCCATCCTCCATTGTTCTTTATCCCCTTTGCCTAAGCCATTATGTTGCCTATGTCTGTCAAATTCTCTTCACTTCCCTGCACTCTGAGTTTTCCTATTGCCCAAGGTTGCAGTTTGGGTGCTTGATAGTAGCAACGGTCTTGCCCCCACTACAGACCTGCTTCAAAGTCAAAAGACACCAGCCGGATAAGGAACCCCCTCTATTGTCTGCAAGGATTTGAATACCAACACGGGATTCTAATGTCCTCATAATTGCAAGCCTTCCTCTGCCCATTCCAGAGTTTAAACGAACAGTACAGTGCCATACCTACTATCATCATGTCGTTAATATTATAGCTATAGTTTCTAGCATTATTCGAATTCATCAACCAAACACAATTACGAGGAATGAAATGGGTTTCAAGCATGTCGCGGGCTGAGCCCATCACCCACCAAACCCTTTGGAAAATGACTCCTTACATGATGCTTGGACATTGGGCTTTAGTCCTACTTTGACCATGGTCGGCTTTAATTGCTCAACGTCACTCCAAACCCTCCCCCAATCTCTAAGATGAGTACCATCCAATCTAAGGTTCCCAACCCAAGAAATTTGAGACCACGGGACCAAACTAACTCGAGGTTTAACCGACCGGGCTTCAATGCCTTCCCCCCTGCCACCAAATGGTATATCTGGGGTTTGTTAAGCCCCTGGCTCTCTATTTAACGATGTTGGATGAATCACCCCCCCCCCCCCCAAATTCTGTAGATCCAACCCCTTGTCCACTATTCCAACACCATGGGTGGGAGACTTACACCATCCCTATTCTTGATTCCCTCTATCATGCATGCACCTGTTGGGTAGCGAATCCCCCCATAGCAGGTTTTTGGGGCTTGTAGCCTGAATTTTGGTCAAAAGTAATGTAAGACCCCACGAAATGTAGGCGTGGAGCGTGAGAGTCTAGGGTTGTCCACCCTAAAATATTGTAATTTAATATAGAATGTGTCGACCTACCCATGGTCTGCAGGCCATGGGAATGTATAAATAGAGCGAGGCTCTAAGGGTAGAAGGCATTTTTTGGGTAGTCTTGATCTTCGGTAATATGGGTTTTGAGTAAGGAATTCGATCTCCTGATACATTCAGAAATACTAAATATGAGACACACAATCGTATTGTGCTCTTTGCCTTCCTATCCAATTTCTTCCATTCTTCATCGGCCACTCCCGTTGGTTTAGTACCCAAATCTACCACGATCCACTGATCTTTATCCACCAACAGATCCTCCATCTTGAGTTTCCAAAAATCAAAACTCTGACCATTGAACTTCTCAATCTCTATCTTTCCACTGCTCGCCATTCTTCTTTCACCACGAGAATCGATCTCGTAGATCTCCCACTAAACAGGGTCTACCACAGGCCCGAGCAAAACCCCTCAGCAACAAAGGCGTCCCCTTGAAGCCAAAACAGCTCTGATACCAAATGTAGGTTTTAACCCCGTATAGAAATTACCTGCAT
>APFE031129265.1:105743-147832 GCA_000404065.3 Pinus taeda
TGTGGAAAGAAAAGAACACAACCCAACACTGTAAGTCCGAGTCCTGGGTTGCATGAATAGGAAGAGGTTCTGCAGCTGTGTGCACAGAGGCCTGGTAGAGTCCGCAGTTGTGTGCGCAGGGTAGAGTTGGGAATGTAACAGAACAGAAGTTAATAAAAGATAATTTGATTATGGAATATTGTGTGTTTGCTCTTAGATCCATATGCTTATGCTTCTATTATATTTTTATGCATCTCTTTACAATTTATGATTGCACGCACTAGTTATAAATGTTGAATGACTAATGAGAATACCGGGCCCACAAAATTAATTCAGATCTATATTAATAACACTGTAAGAACAAGGGATCTAGATAGTGCCTCTTCGTGCTCTTTACAGAGCTACACGAAGGTCAGACAACTGCGCGAAGCAGCACAATGTGTAGGATCGGTTCACGAACTTCCCAACCTTCATCAAGACATCCCTAAGGTGCGGAAACCTAGTTCCAGCACCCTCCCATACTACCTCGAGTGAGACCTCAGTCTGCGCACCGTGGACTGTTGTCGAAAGGGCCGGTGATTTCGAGATTTGTTTGGCTAAATCATTTATGAACCTATGTTAGGCCGCAACAAGCCAACAAATTGTTCCATTATCGGGACCGGGATCTACCTAAGGGAAGTCTGATGTCGGAACACTCGAATCCTACGAAGAAGGAAAATAAAGAGTGGTTGGATCAAAAGCTTTAGGAGTTCGTGACACAGGAAAATAGAAATCCACAGATATCCAAGAAAAGGTGGCTGGATTGCTACGTATATACAGGAATCCATGAGATCTTCTTTGCATCCTTCTCTTCGGAACTATATGAGTGGATCGCGAGGCTAGCTGATAGCTAGGGAAGGTACAAGCTCAATCAACCGATAGTGTGGACTCTGGAGTTAGTGCGCAGGCTAGAGGCATCAGAAGATAAGATCGTGCGGGCCATGGACCATTTTCTCGACCGGATAATAGTGGAATTTATCACTAAGTTCGCGATAGACACAACCATGAGCTATAGCAAAGTAGAACGATGTTTTCTCAAGGGACCGCGAGGTATGTACATTAAATCCCTGAATACCTGGATTAAGATGATGTTATGTGAAAAGTGGGTTATGCAAATACATTAATGATTGGAACGATATGAAACGGAAAGATCTACAAGGGTATCGAAGGATTAGGAAATAGTCCCTTAATTTCACCTTCGCGAGAGAGAGAGGAAGAACATGCTTGGGTTTCTCTGAGAAGTGCAGTCAGTTTGATAAGGCAACGCATTCCATAGTTATCATCTCCACTTACGTTGTCACCCGCTTCACCTACTTCACCTCCATCTTCACCCACCCCACCTCCACCACCCCCATGGTTCAGCATGGCAAGCATGATCAAGCTACCTGTATTCAAAGGAGTAGGGGATGAGGATCCAAACCAATTTCGATTTGTGGTAAGAGTAGTGTGGGAAGCACAAGGGGTCATAAATGAAAACATTAAGAAGGCCACATTGGTGAGCATGCTACAGGATTACGCGCTGACATGGTATATCAAGCACTCAAATGATCACCCAAATGTAAGAATAGCGGAGATCCAAAATGTGTAGAGACACAATCAATCATCGGATTTAAAGAGATCGTGATGCTTCCAGGCCAGACCCCCCGGGATCTGGATCAGAGACTGAAGAGTACGATCCACGAGGCTAATATGATGATAATGGATGTGCAACACCACGTGTGGTTTGTGGCGTCTCTAACACCGCATCTGAGGATGACGTTGTTACAATAGAAGCTATCAACCCAGGCCGAAGCGTTGGAAATGGTGATGAGGTTGCATGAAACACCAAGGTCGGAAGTCTAACAAATTCATGCACAACTACAAAATCCATGCTTAGAGATGCAGAGTTTGAAGTAGGATAGGGCGCCACGGCCAAAGGCATGCGAAGAAGTGTGGTGCATAAAATGTAAAGGCCAGGGCCATGACAAAGACTATTGTCCAGTATTCACAAACTACTTGGTAGGAGGAGGACCAATGCTATTGAGACCAGAGGCAGAGATAGGGCCAAGTGCGGCACCCACGCTTTGTTGGGCCATCTGTTAGATAGGAGGAAAGCACATGACAGACAACTGTCATCTATTGCAGAAGTATACCCAGACTCTGCATCAGTTGTTTTGTAATTTTTGTAGATCAGTAGGCCACAATGAGCGTACTTGTCGAAGCTATGAATTAATGATGGATCGAACCCCAGCTTATCGAATGTAGACAAAAATGTGAGCCCTCGACCCAGTAACGGGAATGGCGCGTGGTGGATTTCAAGGGCGAGGCCATGGACGAGGAGGAATGGGGCCAGGAAGGGGATCACAGACAATTAATCTGTTACAATTGCGGAGGACCAGGGCACTACGTTCGTGATTGTACCAACCCGACGACACTATCTTGTTCATACTGTGCTCAATTCGATCATGAAGCAGTAGATTGTCCTACGTTGATTGTGCAGATGCGTGAGAAAGGGGTACTTCAGCCTACTCTGACTCAAAATATTCAAATGATGAGGTCCGAACCACGCTTAGAAGACCCAAATGTGAATATGGTTTTTCGGAGTGGCGCGACTACAGGGGAATATAAGGGGAAGTAGCCTGAGGGAGATGCATGGGTTCGCAAGACGCCTACAAAGGAACCTGAGTTTGACTTGGAACGTGCAAAGGAGATGTTTATGGAAGCTAAGAAGAGCTTCGCGGAGGCTTCTATTTAGGTAGTAAGGATCAACTAGAACCAGGAATGGATCCTTCTTTACTTACTACCTTTTTAGAGACATGCATGAAGCTACTGCATGATAATAGGGTAGTTAGAGGACTACAAGAACTGATAACTAGGTGCGCAGGGTCAGGACAACCACGCGTAATCCGGAAACTAGGAAAGCATACATTGCTCATCGGGAGGGAAATGATATTAATGGCACAAATTGGCGAATATGAAATGGATCAGGTAATCCTAGACTTGGGTTCGGACGCAAATGTGTTACCAAAGTAGACATGGGAACGCATGGGCAGGCCCGTGTTACAGTGGTCCCCTATTCAATTTCGAATGGTGAACCAACAGAAAATTTTGCCCATGGGGAGGTTGCAAGGGGTAGCAGTTGATATCGAAGGTGTGAGCACGCAAACGAACTTTGATGTAATAGAGATTGTGGATGAAAACAACCCTTACCTCACGTTGCTAGCAATAGACTGGGCCACTGATATGAATGGATTCATCAACCTTAAGAAGCAGAAAATGATATTTGAGAAAAAAAGTCTTTACACGTAGTAGTTCCGCTAGATCTATTCGAAGGAGCGCGTGCTACACTGAACCGGTGCGCGACGATGACAGTGATGGTGAGCTAGATTGCATTTACCAAATAACGGCGCAAGACTAGGATCGGGTGAACCCAACAGCATATGGGAGAATCTCAAGGGAGCGCGACAGTTTTTGTACTTTGGATTCAGATGAAGAAATAGAATGCTGGCAGAACCAGTTGCATGAAGTAACAACGTTGAATTGCAACATGATGATTAGATCATTGCGGTGCGTGACGACTAAAGCAAGGGAACTACCAACATATGATGGTGTAATAGGAGTGGATGAATTCTTAGACAAATTGGAAAGTACAGTACCAGAACAACAGCAGTACGGTGTGCTGGAATGGGCGTTGTGTGCGACACACACATGATGGTGGAATACACACCGGAAGAATATTGGAAACTGGCACGAATGTAGAAGATGGATGTGCTTATGATTTGGGAGTCCCCAACAACGAACATGAGTCGGGTAGCCAAGATAAAGAAGTTTGCATACCTACTTATGTCGATGGTTGTAGACGTATGCTGTGCAAGCACATCCCACACTAAGGATCGAAAATCAGAACTCGACGCGGCAGTAGGGAAGGTGACGCAATCCACAAATAGTTCGCGACGGAGCATTCAAAAAGCTATGTGGAGTCATGAACAGAGTTCACCAGGCAAGACGAACTGACTAGGACCTACGTGTACCAACGGTTCGATGGGCCTATAGGACCATAAGAAAAAACCGGAGTGCGGAAATGAACCCAACACTGCCAAGAAGAGATGAAAACAGGAGAGCAGAAAAGAATCCCCAGGCCGCAGCTCCCGCAATTGGGACAGGACACGAGGACCTGGGTAAAGGAATTAGGTAGTTACAGGAAGCCATTTGGCGAGGGAGCTTGAAACTCCGCGAACTCGACGAAGATTGGTCACAGTTGAGGAAGAAAAGTGTGACATTGGACGAAGAAATCAGTAAACTGGAAACCTAAGTCGCCCAAGCGAGCCACAAGAAACTAAGAATTATGGGACCAAGTCTAGCCAGCCCTACTACTGCATTAGAAGGAGTTGCGACCCTGCTGCCATGGCTACGACTGCACTTTACTAAATAGGGGAGTGTGCCATACAAAGAAGAATGAATTGCACTAACGAATGCAAGGGTATTTGAAGGGTGCCTGCGGCCCGGCTAACAGGAAAATTGAAGCCTCGCACCAGGGGTGCGACCACCTAACTATTTGTAGGAAGCACAGTCTTAGCGCTCCAAGCAGTTGAAAGAGGACACGAGACTATAAACGAGCCTGCAAGAGAGCTGTGTGGGAAGGAGGTTTTGTGCAGGGCTAGTATGTCACGAGGGTCACGGTCAGGCGTAAGGGGTTGCGCTGCTATGTGGGTAGGCTGGGAGGTGACCATTGATGTCACTGTTCATAACAAGAGGTCCAACTTAAGGCAAAAAGGAGTGTGCGGTGGGCCATTAAGACAGGAATTAAGAGCTAGATTCGGGACGATCTGCCGCCAAGAAGGTATTAATGACTCAGAGTGGAGGGAATGGTCGAATTCAAATTCAAACGTTACTATAAAATCCCTTGGGGTAGCCTCGAGGCAACACTTGGTTGTTTAAGATTTGAGCCAATACATAGCATTGAGCACCAAGCTACCTTGTCACCCATGAGTACACGACCGAACGGATCCAGTGTAGAAATGATGATGGCTGTGAGAACCAGAGTTTGATTCCGGGAAGTTACCCCAGAGCCATGTGTGACCCAGGAGGAGCCTGCAGAGGCAGCAGTTGCACCAAAGGTTCCAAAGTCGCCCCACATGCCACGACCACAGAAATACAAGCAGACAATGGGGCCAGGCTGAGTATCACCACGGAACCCCTGGTCTAGTAAATTGTCAATGGCAGAGAAGGGCAAATATATTATCGCAGAAACAGAAGAGGAGGAGGAATATTTGCAAGCCCTGATCGCCCAAATTAAAGCATAGGAGGATGAGGCAAAGAATGTTTCCCAAGTACCTTCGGCGATAAACTTACCCCCTTACATCCCCCCTGGAAAGTGATAGCCAAGATACCGAAGGACCTGGAGGCCATGAAGAGTGTGCTCCAAACCCTGCTTCTCCTGGATGAAATAAGGTTCGACGGTCCGCTGCTGGGATGAGTACCTAATATAAAGTTCAAAGACTAGGACCTCGCAAACAACGGGAAGTTCCCACAGTTGGTCGCGAAGAAATTACTGCAACATAAATGGTTACGCGGTGTGGAGAAAGCTGAGTTACTCCATCTGCGTTGGATACCCCACTACCACCGCATGCCCATCACAATTTTTTTCATTCGGCAGCTACTTTGTCTAGTACATGATGGGTATCTCTAGCTAGAGGAGCTGATTCCCATCAGGGCTGATTTAATTCACTGTATTTCTCAGCTACCCATCAAAGGAAACAATCCCACAGCCATAGCAGGAAAGAACAACGACTTGGCCCTCGCAAAAGCTATGAAGGCCAAATATAAGTTGGAGAAGAGCAAGCGAGGGTATGTAATAGTGAGCATCAAGGACCAAGGGGTGTGCGTAGCCACCCAGCTGATGGCCGGCAAGCTCATGAGGAAACGCTACGCAGACGAGGTGTCAGCATCTATAATTGTGTTGGCAGAGGAGTGTGCAGAGGGGGTCTAGTTCAACTGGGCGCAGTTTCTCTGCGATGAGTTTTTGACGAATTGTTGAGAGGCTTAGGAGCAGGGTAAGACCTTCCACTATGTGTGGTTGCTCTTATCCATCCTATTGGTTGCAAGGGATCTACCAGAGGACAGCCAGTTTCCCACCATTGAGAGGAACCTACCTAAATCCACAAGGTACACCTCGCTCTGGGAAACAAAAGACGTGACAAAGGTTCACGAGATCAAGGTGTTTTGGGTGCTCATGGAGGTGAGCATCTGAACTTGGAGCAACCGCAGGCTGCGCTTGTCCCCAACAATATACAGCAATTTGCAAAGTGCAGTAGAATTCAAGGCGGATATGTATACTCTGTATATCCGGGCGCAAAAGGATCCAGCCCGAACGTGGCTGAAGCTTTCGTTCATTGAAATGGATGATGCAGTCTTTGATGTAATGGCAGCATGGTCTCTGGAGTGGCGCGCTCTGGACTTGGCAGAACTGGAAAAGATCATAGCACAGCAACAAAAGAAGGAAATCAAGTTGCACATTGTGAATCTGGTAGAGAGAAAGTGCAAGGAACAGGAAGCGGCCACGCAGCGAAAGGTGTCTGAGGCAGAAACAATAGCGCAGATGGCAGAAACAACAATTGTGCCCATCAAAGAGACCAAGGAAGGTTAGGAAATGTCCACGGAGTAGGACATACAAGGGGAGGCTGAGATAGAGGAACGCACAACAAAATCGACCTAACTCAAGAGGTCGCGCATCCAGGAGAAGCCAACTATACGGAAAAAGACAAAGACAACGAAGACCTCTGAGGGAGCCCTTCTTGATAGTGGTGAACCAGTTCGCGATGTCACCAAGGATGCTCTTGAAGAATTATTGACGGAGCAGAAAATTTCTTTGGGGGCGCTCAGAGTGTAGTTGCAGGCATTACAGGTGCGACCCCCATGACTGATGACACCGCAACTTGTGGAAGATGCATCCGAAGCTGAGCAGATGTTGCGTGCCCGCACAATGAACACTTTGGTGTTACCAAAAGGCGTAGTCTTAGTAGAAGCGAAAGGTGACATGAGGGGCTAGGGGTTGAATTTGGCTGCCCTTCCCAGAGAAACCATATATGAACTACAGGATGGGGTAATTGCTGAGCTTCGCGCCAGGGAGGGTCGCGCCCTCCAAGTCTTGAGCGAGCAGAAGTTAAATTTAGAACAGCCCAGTTTGTAGCACGCAAACCTGGTCGCACAAAACCAAGGATTAGAATAAGTCGTGGAGGAGGCCTGTAGTAGCATACCAGAGTTGGTCATGCCAATGGCACTCCCCACCATGGAAAATATTCACCAATTAGCAGCTGGAGTCCGCAAGACCCAGGAGGAGGCACGAAGGTTCATTTGGAGTTGAACTTGTGGATCATGGAGCTGGGATTGAAGGTGTAGCCCTCTACACCCCCAGAAGTCAGAGAGCGGTGCCACTGCACCATTCAATCAAGGTTGGAAGTGATAGAGCACATTGTACATGACTGCATGGAATTGTTGGATCAGTCCCTCTTCACTCTCACTTCACTGCAGGAAGACCCAACGCTACAACAGTTAAAGACAGAAGCACGGTAGTTGTAGCAGGCCTATTACAATGTCTAGGCCACCACACAGACGGTCATCCTTACTCAAGGATTGGCCAAGATGAGGGAGGCCCAGGCTCTGAAGGAACAGGTGGATGTCGCACGCCGAAAAGAAGAAGGGCTTAAAGCATGCATCTAGCCTTGGCTCAAGGAAGCGTTCACGGTCACGGCCATGATCGAGGGGAAGCTGCCCCAGATGTAGGATACATATGCGCAAAGGAAAGAGGGTGCCTCTCACAACGATGCATCAGAGAGTCACACACAATTGATACAATTGGCAGTAGAGGAATGTGTGGAAGACGTCAGCAAAGTGCAGATGTTACTAGATGAATTCACGCGAAGATCACCGCACCAGCCAAGTGACTCGGGTTGAGTCACGATGGTTGTGTTGGGGACCTGTTAGGCAATGGATCCCCCCATAGAGGATTTTTGGGGCTTGTAGCCCGAATTTTGGTCAAAATTAATGTAAGACCCCGCAAAGTGCAGGTGCAGAGCGCGAGACTCTAGGGTTGTCTGCCCTAAAATATTGTAATTTAATATAGAATGTGTTGGCCTACCCATGGTCTGCGGACTGGGAATGTATAAATAGAGCGAGGATCTAAGGGTAGAAGGCAATTTTTAGTTAGTCTTGATCTTAAGTAATATGGGTTTTCAGTAAGGAATTCGATCTGTATCTGTAAGTCCGAGTCTTGGGTTGTAGGAATAGGAAGAGGCTCTGCACCTATGTGCGCAGAGGCCTGGTAGAGTCTGCAGCTGTGTGAGCCGACCCCTGTAGCTGAGTGCGCAGAGCGGAGTTGGGATTGTAACAAAACAGAAGTTAATAAAAGATAAGTTGATCATGGAATATTGTGTGTTTTCTCTTAGATCTATATGTTTATGCTTCTATTATATTTTATGCATCTCTTGATAGTTTATGATTGCCTGCACTAGTTATAAATGTTGAATGATTAATGAGAATACCGGGCCCACAAAATTAAGTCATCTCTATATTAATAACACAGTAAGAACAAGGGATCTAAACAGTGCCTCTTCGTGCTCTTTATAGAGCTAAGCGAAGGTCAGACAACTGCGCGGAGCAGCGCAATGCACAGGATCGGTTCGCGAACTTCCCAGCCTTCATAAAGACATCCCTAGGGTGCAGGCTCCCATACTACCTAGGGTGAGACCTCAATCCACGCAGCGTGGACTATTGCCGAAATGGCTGGTAGTTTCGAGATTTGTTTGGCTAAATCACTTCTGAACCTGGGTCAAGCCCCAACAAGCCAACAACACCCATCAGAGAAATAGATCATGAATTCCACATACATAGGGATAAGAAAAACAATTAACGTCGACCTAAACTGAAGCCCAGTGAAGTTATGCCTCCAGCCCCTCCAAAATATGTCACCCCACAGCCTAGACACTGGCAATTTCTCGACACAAGGTTGAATATTCATCGCCATTCTAACTAAAATTTCAGGATGGTGATTGATAACATACCAGGATCCGCTACCAAGTTCGATAAATGTTGATTGCCTCTGGTTGTCCCAAGTCACCCTTGCTCTCGACCTCCACAAAACTGATATCACCCACAATGCTCTCATTAACATTTGCAACAAGTTTTCTCCCCTCCAAATGTTCTTAACGCTCTGCTGCCCCCATGCGATAACTCTCGCATGCTTTCAGCCACTTCTCTAAGTGTTGGCTGCATGCAAAGGGTGGTGAGGACACTCCTAATTAACTACATTATGCCTTGGGCCTATACAACCCACTAATGTTAGCTTGCACCCTGATCAAGGATGGTGATTCGTGCTCACCTCTTGTTGTTTGTTATCCTTGTTATCTTTCTCTAGGATGCCTTGGAGTGGATTTAGCTCGCTCTCCATTAGGTTTGGTGGCCATGCCTTTTCTAGCATCCTTCCTGGATGACCACAACCCCAGTTTGCCAAGAAATCAAATGCTTTATTCCCTTCCCGTCTGACATGAGAGGTGATGATGTAGTCAAACATGGGCAGGATGTCTCCCACCTCCTGCACTAAATGGGATATGTGTCAATTGTGAGTCAGTTTATCCCACTGGGAGCCCTGAATTAACTTCTTAATTTTGTCCATTACCAATCATGAATCCCCTTCTATCACCATTCTTTTGTAGCCTATTTTTTGAGCTAAGAGAAAGCCCTATTTAACTGCAGTGAACTATGCCTCATTGTTACTAGCATACCCACAGTTTGCAGCGAAGATTAGTCTAGTTTTCATTTTATGATCCCTGAATAAGCCCCCAAAACCAACATTTCCATAATTTCCTTTAGAGGCCCCATTAAAGCTTAATTTAATAAAACCTTGTAGAGGCCTTGTAAAATGTGTTGAAAATGGAAACAAAAAATGCTAAAAATAGAAGTGATAAAAATAGCAATTTGAGTACCAGTGTTCGATTGGGCAACAGGGAATGAAAAATGGAAGTGCTAAAAATAGCATTCTATTTCTAGCAATTCATGATGGATTCCTATTTTAGTCAGTCCCTGGACTAAAAATAGGTAGTAAAATTTGAATTTGATATCAACAACAATTTGAAAATTAATTAATTAATTAATTTATCTTGAGTTAATTAGTTAAGGAATATCAAACTTGAAGTCTGAGGACGTGCAACAATTTATCTATTAATTGAGGAATTTATCGATCAGTTAAAGAGATAAGAGTGAGTTGTAATATTGATTTGTAATAATTTGACTTAGTTTAACTTAGTCAAGTCCAGTTAGATTAATTTAACAGTTTGTTAAATTAATGAGAGTTCAGTTTGTTAATGTTTGCATGCATGTAACTACTGTATTTCAGATAACTGAATATTCACTCATGGATAACTCATGCGTATCAGTTCAGACAAAGACCCAGTTGAGATCAAAGAAGGGACAATGTACTATCAGTTGGATGAATATTTTTCCTATAAAGGAAGCTCATCCATGATGAGGATTTATCTCCTTTAGGACTGTGCAGTTAGATCAGAGGTTGCTGAGTGTGTGAAGAGGCAAATTCACGCATCTGGTTGCACTGGACCCCAATCATAATTGCGCAAATAAATAGGAGGCTTGGAGGGCAGACCAGAGGTTAGATAGAGGTCTTTGACTGTCTATGAGCAGCAGAGGTATTATAGAGAGAGAAAGATAACTTTTGAGCTGATTCTTTTTGTAATACTGGCTATATTTCCACTTGTATGATAATACAGAGTTGGGGTTTTAGGCTGAGGCTTTCCTCGGGTAAATTTTTCTGTGTTATGTGTGATTTGTTCCTTCTTATCAGTTATATGTGTTCTTATTGATGTTTCTCATGTTCGATTAAGATTTCGCTAAATTGTTTGTAGAAGTAGATCAAGTGTTTTTCTTTAGTACATTGCATTACTAGGTGATCTACAGTGGGAATTTCTACAAAAAGTATTGATGATGTAGGGGAATTTAAGACTTTACATGAATTGGGGACTATCATACTTGTTGATAAATTCAACAGTTTCAGGATTTACGCCATCGTGTGCTTTGGGGATGTTTTTCCAGAACTAGTCCGCTGTATAATAATTCTTGCTAGTTGTATATAGGAAAATCTCTCCAAGATCCTGTCGACTACTTTTTGTTGCCAAGAGTCCTACCAGAATAGGGTTGTACGACCGTTTCAAATTTCCTAGAAAATGTGTTGATTGATAAGGACAGTGTTCTTTGCTACCAAGTTTCAAATGGTTGATCCTTGAGGAGGATCTCTATATCTAAGGATATATTCAGGTTAGATTTAGCATACTAGACTTTCGTGTCCATATTTGTTTCCATAATTCGGGTCCACCTTTTATCCATATCCACCATAACTTAGCTCCTGCGACTTGGTTTATTATGTATGGGTCTCTGAGGCTTAGACCACTAGTAAGCTTAGGGAGAGTTAATGTGTTCCAAGAAACCAAGGCCCATTTCCTTGCTTTCTGAGCCCCTTGCCATAAGAATTTTCTACAAATATCAACCATGGAAGAGTAGGAGGTTTTAGGGCCACCATACCAAAGAGTTGGTATATCGAGATAGATTGGAGGATGGCTTTAAGTAACACAATTCTACCTGCTAAGTTGAGAGCACGAAACGCCCATCCGCTCAACTTTGCTTGTAGTTTAACAAGGAGATATTGCGAGCAAGAAGCTTTGAGGGAATTGAATGCTAGAGGAATCCCTAGATACTTCATTAGCATAATCCCTATGCCAAACCCCATCAAGCGAGCCATGAAAGCGTCAGTAGCTCTAGGGATAGTGAAAAATAAAATGTTTGATTTCTTATTGTTAATCATTCTGCCTGAGGCCATCATAAACTCTTGCAGAATTTCCTTGATATTCTACGCCTCCTTAAATATACCTGACAGAAAAACATGATGTCATCTACAAATTGTTGATGGGTGATGGGTAAATCTAAGCCCCAAGGCCTGAGACACATCAGATGGGAGGATCGCACTGCTGCTTTCAAGAACCATCCCAGTCCCTCTCCTGTAAGAATAAAAAGGAATGGGGAGGTTGGGTCCCCTTACTCAAGGCCCCAGGTACGATTAAAGGTTCTATATGGGGAACCATTGAGCATAATAGAGCACACCAAGGTTGACAACAAGGATAATATCCAGTTTATCCATCGATGTTGAAAACCGAAGGAAATCATAATCTTTTTCAGGTAGGACCGGCTCATATAGTCATAGGCTTTGGAAATTTGTAGCTTAATCATCATACCAGGTGATTTGAGGTGCTTGAGGGAGTGAACCATTTCTTGAGAGGTGATGATATTTTCCACTATTTGGCAGCCTTCCACAAAATCTGATTACTCTGACAAAATCAAGGTTTATAGGAGAGGTTTTAGGCACTTGATAGTGAGAGTGGAGATGATTTTATAAATTACATTTCATAGTGCAATCGGTCTAAACCCCTGAGGGTTTTTCGATTTAGTAGATTTAGGAATTAAAGCAATGAACGTAAAATTGAGAGTCCGACATACCTTCTAATTTTTCTATGATTCCTCTACCACTTCCAGGATATCCTTACCTTTAAATTTCCATGCATATTAGTAGAATTCTACCATAAACTCATCTAGTCCCAGAGCTTTATTCTTCTTCATTCCTTTGACAGCCTCTTCTACCTCCACCAGCATCACTGCCAACATCAAGGCCATTTTTTTTCCTATGATACTAGATGATGGATGTGTTGTGTGACTCTCTCAATGGCATTCTCTCTATCCTAGTCTGGTTCCGAGATCAAATTCTTGAAATGATTGACCACCAACTCTTCCATCTCTTCATGATGTACCTGTCGGTTCACCTCCTCATCTTTGAGTGAGAATATACGGTTATGTTGCTTGTGTTGAATCATTGCCTTTTGGAAAATCTATGTATTGTGTTCTCCCTCTCAAAATCATTGGATTTGGGATTTCTACTTTGAAAGGATATCTTCTTGCTTTCTTCATTCTTCTAGTTGATTTAGGATCCTTCCTTCAATCTCTACCATACTTTCTGATCTGCCCTCTATTATGATTGTTTGTTGCACATCTTTCATGCTCTCTTCTAGTTTCTTCTAATCTTTCTAAATGTTCCCAAAATCTTCTTGGTTCCATTTATTGATCTGGGTTTTGAGGTATTTTAGCTTGAGTTGAAAGGTGTGCATGTGGTTTCTCCCCTGCACCTCACTTTCATGCCACCAACCCTCCATTTTTTTCATAAATACAGGTCTCATAGCCAGAATGTTTCAAAGTGAAAGGGTATTCTCTTTGGGCCTGCTTTTAGATCCATCTCTATCCTTATAGGCCAGTGATCTGATCCCATGCTAGGTAGGATTGAGGCTTCTAAAAATATGTCCATGCTTATGCCCTATTCAGACAACGGGAATCAATCCAGTCTTGATGCTACCTATTGTGCTCCTCCCCTCCTATTGTTCCAAGTAAATACTCCATTGATTATGGGTATTTCAACTATATGCGAACCTTCTATTATGTCCTTGAATACCTCCATATCTGCATCCATCCTTCGAATTCTACCCTTCTTTTCCTCCAGCAAAGTGATAAAGTTAAAGTCCCCTCCTAGAATCCATAACTCCTCCTTATATAATATTTTTGGTTTTCCTAAATTGTTAAGGAAAACTCTGTTTCCCCCTAGAATGTGAGGCCCATATACCCCCATCACCATAGCCCAATCTCTAGACCCAATGTGTCATAAATTTCTTGATAGGATCCTTTCCAAACTCACTCATTCATCAAATATCACCTCCATCGGGTTCCAAAGGATAGCTAGTCCCCTTGAGCTCCCGTTGAAATCCTATGCTACCACCTCATATTATAGTTTCTTTCAATCAAATTTCTAAAATTTTGTCTCTTGAATGAACATTATACTTGGGTGGTCCTTGTGAATCCTATATTTCAAGTAACTTTTCTTTCCCCTATTTTTTAGGCCTTAGACATTCCAAGATGTAATAATCATTGGGAAGGTTTCTTAAGGTGGTGGAACACCGTTGATAATGGTACCACCCTTCCAGAATTTACCAACATATCTCCCACCATCTGTATGGATTCTTGTAGGTTTTTGCGACCTCTTTTCTTCCCGCCTTTCCCTATTATGGTTGGTTTTGTCCCCTACCCTGGTTGTGAGCCCAGATGATCTGGTGGATCTAACGATAACGGACCCTGCTTGGCTTTAAAACTCTAGAAAGTCTCTCGGTATAGTTGTTTTTATTCTTCAGGGATGAATCTCTCATCTAAATGCTTCCATTCATTCAGTAACCTTCTCATCACATGTTCCTTTGTGCTCAACTCTTCTTTCGTTGCATCTATTTCCCTATTTGCTCGCTCCTCTTACATTATTAGGGCTTATTTCTCTTGGGGTTCCTCTTCTACTTTCCTTTTAGGTTTATGTCTGCCTTTTTCCTATTTCTGGGGCTTATCCAGTTTTATTGTGTCCCTGGATTCATTTACACTCTCCTCTTCCTCCTCTGTCAAGACCTTGAATTGATTTCTCTGGTTCGATCCTTTCTTTGGTTGTTGAGTCGAGTTAGCTGGGGTTTTCATGTTCCTTTTCTTCTTTTGGACCTCTTGAAACCCTTCCTTATCCTCCTTCCCTTTACCACTACCTTTAGCTTTTGACAAGTCTGCCACTTCGCTTTGGTTTAGAGTGAATTACTTGTACATATGTCCATACTTGTGACATCGCCTACATCAAAAGGGAATATGTTCATAATCCAGGGTTTGTTTCCATACCTCCTCTTGATATTCCATCTCTATAAACTCCAACAATGGTTCTGTTATGTTCATGTAAACGTAGATTCATGAATAGGAGGTGTATCTTCCTCTCTTGGTAGTATCTTCCACTTTCACAAAACTCCCTATTGAGTTTCCTATACCTCCCAGTATCTCTGGATCCCAAAAATCCACTGGAAGTCCAAACAATCTGACCCACACTAGGGCGGCCATCAGTTTCTCCTGATATGGGTTATAACATTCCCCCCAATGCCTCATGAAGAGTCATGCATTTTAACTAAATTATGGACTGTTCTCAAAGATCCATTCCTTGTCTTCAAGGCTGGTGAAGATCACTGTAAAGAACCCTCTAGCCCCCAACTTTAGATCGATATGTATTTTCGATCGAAATTTTTGATGTATCCATTTCACAAGATCTTTCTCTGAAGTTTGTGCCCCAATAAAACGTGGTCCTTCATATACTTTTGGTATGTATCTAGTTTTTTGTTCGGTATTACAAACCTCGGTTTCTTTACAGCTCTGGGCATGCACTGTCCTTTGAATTTATTCTTCCATTGAGCCTCCAGTACTACCATTTCATTGACTCCACCAATTATGTTGTCGCATCTCGTTGTTGTTCCACCTTACACATTTGTTTCCCCTCATGTTACATTTTTGTAAGAGGGGACCTGTTGGCTTTGTGGGCCCCAACCCAGGTTCACCATTAGTTAGCCAAACAAATCCCTACACTACTGGCCCTTTTGGCATTAGCCCGCAGAGCGCGGACCGAAGTCTCACCTGAAGCAGTATGGGGGGATGCTGGAACCAAGTTTTCGTACCCTGAGATGGTCGTGATGTCAATTTATACCCTCTACCCCTACTTTCGCGTAGGTCATTAAGCCTTAGGGCTCTGTCAATCTACCCCTTATTGTACCCTTCAGTACCTCCGTGAAGGTGTAGATTGACCTTCGCGCAGCCCTAACCCGTGGTCCAAGTACTTTCGCGCAGCTATGACAATGTATTGTATAGGTTCCCAAGTTATCTCAAGTGTTTTACTTATCTTACTAATCAATCACAATTAGCACCGCGTAAACTGATATCCTTACTTGTGTTCAATTAACTGATACAAGCACATATATTCGCGCATCAAATAATCATTGTAAATTAAACCCAAAACACATATAATCAGATGCATTAACAGGAACTAAATACATAGTAATTGCAAAATACTTCTCTTTATTGATATCTTCTAGTTTAATATAGACTCTATCTTCCCTGTGCACACAGCTGCAGGGGTTCGCGCACTTAGCTGCGGACTTCTACCCTATGCCTCAGCGCACCCAGCTGCAAAGCCTCTACCTATGCTAAGACCTGAGAACACAGACTTCTCTACTCTACTTTGCTACTTTCTTCCTTACTTCACTACTTAGAGCTTACTTACTTAGCTCCTTTTTTATACAAACCCATGGTCTGTGGACCATGGGTGGATCTTTACAGCTGAATTAACACTTTACAAAATAAGGGCAAAAAACCCTTTATGACTCTTGACACCTTTGCACTCTGCGACCATAAAAAGTGAAGACTTTACAATTTTATTACAAAATTATCCCAGAACATGGGCTTTTAGCCCCAAAACTGCTCTTGGGGAATCAGTTCCCAACACACCCCAACACAAACATGGTGACTCACCCTCAACTCACTCTATGGGCATGGAGATCTTGGCGCAAAGACCTCCCAACTCATCTTGTATGACTACCACTTTGGCGGTGCACTGCATGGCCGCCTACTTCACTTCCTCAACCAACTGTTATGTCGCTGGTCCTAAACTGTCATCCTGAAGCTTCTGCTGAATTGTTTGTAGATTAGAAAGCTTGCCTTCAATGGAGGTCATGATTGAATAAGCTTCATCCAACCAGGCTTCAAGTGCGCCTTTAGCACTGCATCTACTTGTTCCTTCAATGTTTTCACCTCCTGCAGCTTCGTCAATCTCTTTATGATAGCGACCGTGTGCGTTGTACCTTTTACTTTGTCATAGTGCTGCTACATTTTTGGCACCTCTGTCTCCAGCCGGTGTGCATTAGGATCCTCCTGTAGAATCATCAAGACTTCGAACGACTGTTCAAACAGTCGTGTGTAGTCTACTGCTGCACTGTCTACCACGGTTGTCGCCTCCGTGACAACGGTTGCGCGTTGCTCCTTCACTTCCGACGAAGTTGAAGGTTGGGCCTTCAACTATAAATCTACAATCTATAGGTTCAGCTCCAACTAAACCTTAGCCACCTTTGTGCGAGCATCATGCACCCCTGTAGCAAGCTTGTGAACATGCTTCTCGACTGGTTCTCCCTCGGGAATGGCCAACTCTAGGATCATTTAGCATGCTTCCTCCACGACCTGAACTATGTGATTGTTTTCGTCGGTTACCTCAGTCACGGTGGCTATCGAACAGTCTCATTGTAGGGCCAGTTGCACATTATTTATCTATTTCTCACTGATCACCTGCACAGCGCGCTATTCAAGGGCCCTCAGCTCCACGATCACCCCATCTTGCAGTAGGTGGAGTGCCTCTCTAGGAAGCGCTGCCAGGTTCAATCCCACTCCCTTGAGGACACTGACAGTGAGCCTGTTAGCTTCATTTTCTGTCGTTAGTGCTCCATCCGGCAGCACTATCACTCGGGAGTCCTTTGCACACAGCATCTCGAGAGCTTCTGAAGTACCGATAGCGTGGTTGGTGGAAACCATGCTAGCCTGTGATTTTCGAATCTGCAGCTCATGCAAACTAGTCTGGACGGCCCCCAATAGTTGTTGTTGCTACTACTTGAATTATTGTAGTACCTCCGCGGTGACATCCCGCACCATGTCTCTAATGTCATTCAAATCTCCCTCTGTTAGGGTGATTGGGTCTAGCAATGTCTTACTGGCCTTGGATTTCTTCCGTGGCCCCACTTTTTCTTGTTCTCTTGGACGTTTGATACGGTATGATGCCATCTGTAGGTCCATGCCATGCTATTATGTTTTCTCATCCATTTCTTCCTCTGTTTTAGGCGAAGGAAACCTCACACCTTTGTTAAAGCCATGCTCTGTTTCACCTGTCTACTTTTTCGCTTGTTGGGCGGCATCGTGCTCTACCTGGGCCTTGTCAGTAGCCTCCTTCCTCTTCTCAGCCAGATATGCCATCTTGAGCTTGGCCTCCTTCTTCCTCTTCTCAGCCAGCTACACCATCTTGAGCTTGGCCTCCTCCTTTTTGCGTTGTGCGGCAGGCTTGCTCAACCCCACCGTCAAATCTGAGGCAGTGCACCACTCTGTCGGTCAGCACTCAAGAACTGTATCAATCATGTCGTACGTTTCCAAGTAAGGCAATTCATGACACTTCTGCTCAGGGCCCTTCTATGCCTTGATCGTGACACATTGAAGGTCTTCCTTGAACTCCACATACTCCTGCAGTTTGGAAAACACAGTAGGTGACAATTGTAGTTTGTGATTAATAGCCATGCGTATGTTCATTTCCATCAAGATCTAGAAGATCTTGCTATCCTTGATGTGTTGAGCATCCTTGGTTGCCCACAGTGAAGTGTACTTCATTGCTTCTGGCAGGTCTGGTGTGACTGCGGGGAATTGACTGTCTTCCGACAACTAGCAGGCTACCAGTGCAATGGGCAGCAAGAGCCACACATAGTGGAAGGTCTTATTGAGCTCTTGTGCCTCGCGAAAATTCACAAGGAACTCACCATAGAGATAGCGTGCCTAATTAAACTAGACTCCTTCGGTATATTGGGCTGCTAGAGCAACGACGATTGTTGGCACTTCATCTGCATGACACTTTCGCATAAATTTTCCTCTCGAGATCTGCGTGGCCACCTTGACCGTAGGGTCACAGATACTTGAGATGGCATAGTCGCGCAACTTCTTCACGAGCTTGAATTTCTCCTTCATGGCCTATGTGAGGGAATGCTCGCCACCTTTTCCACTAAACATCATGGCCAGATTATCCCCTGTATATGGAAACCATGTGATCCTATGGATCAACTTGTCGGTTATAGGTATCGACTCCTCTAGCCACAGACACCCAATGTGCACCAAACATAGCAACTGCTTGATGACCAATACTATAATGGGTGTGCAATTGTAGTGTGGCACCCATAGCAGGTTGATCAGACCTGCTTTGTCTACACTCCTAAGGCACTTCTGCGGTTCCAATGCAGTCATCCCAGTGGTTGTGTGAAAAATGCAGTGCATTAGTTGTTATGTCGCCAAGTGCGAGAACTTCTCATTGTTAACTAAGTCACAATCTTCCAGTTTCAACAAAGGAACCCTCCCCAAGCGCAGTCCTTCAAAGACAATCTCGTCTGACAGTAGAGGTATGTGCAGGGTGACCTTGATTTCATCGATCTCCTTTGGCACTTTGGTCTTGCCTTTGCGCAGAGGGACGTATTCGTGCAACTTAGTGAGAGAGTCAGAACCATCGACTTCAACGTCCTCCACTTCCAACCCCAAATCCTCATCATCCATCGGGATGTCCTCAATTTCTTCCTCCTCCGGCTCCAAGTTAATGCTTTTTCCCTTTTCGTGTGTGGTGGGCTTGTCCTTTTGTGGGTTTCTTTTAGGCGACGTGCACATTAGTATCGCAGCCTACTTGCCCTTCTTATCCTTCGCACTCTCTTTGGTCAGGGTAAGCTTTGGTCTAGGCATCTGAGCTGACTTGGGGACTTCAACTAGTACCTATGCAACCTCTGGAGTAGCTCCTTCTGCCTCCATAACAACCTCCGGCACAACCCCCTCAGCTATCACTGCTTCGGCATCCATAGCTTCGGATCTTTGGGATAAAATCACGGATGAAATTGTGGTTGGACTCTGGAAATTAATCAAACACTGGGAAGTTAAGAAATTCTTCGAAGAATGTGCGGGTCATGCACGTTTGAGATCTCACTAACTCAATGTTTAAAATGCCAAGTGTTTTTCATTGGGCCTCCACTTGTAATTTATAGGCCATTTTGAATTCAAATCCGACCGTTACCCAAACATTCAGTTCATTAATGTCAAATTGGCGGTAGATTTCCAAGGATCGTACCCATAAATTTTGTCTTAAATGTCGTTCGCCTGCTCCATTTGACTGCATTCTCATCGTCAAATCATGAATAGTGACTTTAACGGTCACTTTCCAGCTGACCTGCACGGTTTTTCCCTAGGTAGCGCAACTCTCTTTGCATTGTCGCAAACCCTGTGACATTGCCTCATTCCGTACAATCCTCCATTTGCGCAATTCCCCAACCCAGGTAGTGTATTTTATAGTCCCATGCCTCCTTTCAGCTGCTTGGAGTGCTAAGACTATGCTACCTTCACATAGTCATCTGGTCGGATCACCGGTGTATGGCTTCACCTTTCCTGGGAAGGGATCTCCATTCAATTTAACCAATTGAACTGCTCCACTATCAGTAATCTACTTAATGGCATAGGGCCCTAGCTAGTGCATTCTGAATTTCCTTGGAACTTTATCAAACTTGCTATCATATAACAAAACCAGATCATTTACCTTAAAGGTGCGTAGTTTAATGTGTCGATCATGCCATGCTTTTTCGTGCTACTTTTGGACATGTTGGTGAAATACAGCCAGAAATCTTTCTTCCTCAAGATCATCAAGTTGCGTGAGCCTCTCTTCCAGGGCTCTGTGATCTGTCATACCCGTGAATGTCGTTATGTGCAGACTAGGCACAATGTATTCCATGGGCATCACTACTTCAACACCATATACAAGCCTAAAGGGTGTCTGCCCAGTCAACTTTTGCATGTTGTTCGATAGGCCCATAGTACTGTGGGTATGAACAGGTCCCAATCACTTCGTTGAACGTTGCAAACCTTGGTCAGCGCATTCTCCAACACCTTATTGAATGCTTCCACCATCCCATTAGCTTGCAGGTGATAAGGCGTGCTTTTCTGGTGATACACCTGAAATTCCTCCATCAGCGCGCTAATCGTCTCATCCAGAAAGTGCATACCGTGATCACTCATCAAAACCTTTGGACACCCAATTCGTGTCAGTACATACTCAAAGAGAAACTTTGTAGTGGTCACACCTGTGCAGTCCTTCACAACTTGTGCCTCTGCCCATCGATTCAAATACTCAGTCGCAGTGATAATGTACCACGCTCCCGTCTTCTTTCCTTGGGGCTGAATGGGTCCCACAAAATATATGGCCCATTTCTCGAAAAGTTATAACATTATATATGGGTTTAGGGGAAACTCATCTCTCCTCGATGGCCTGCCAGTCCTTTGACACATGGTGTACACCCTACAGTAGGCTTTGGAATCCTGATGGAGGGTTGGCCACTACAACCCTGTGCGTAGAATCTTCTACGTGGTCGCTCTTCTTCCATAATGGCCTCCCGTGACACCCCCATGAGCATCCACGAGGATATTGCTTCTTTCAGACTCTAGTACATATCATTGCAATACTTCATTAGACCACATTTTATACAGATGTCTGACAATAGCAAAAAATTCTGTCGCGCACAACAGTAACTCCATTTTTTGCTGGATAGTGTAGCCTTCCAGAGCAATTCCTGTCGTTAAGAAGTGTGTGATGTCTTCAAAGTGACCATCCACGACGCGCACTACAAAGAGCCAAACGTCAAGCAATCCCTCCTCCAAATTAGTGGGCTCTTCCCCCGTTTCGATGTGTGATAGATGGTCTAGTCCCGCGTTCAATCATCCAGGGTTCACAATAACTTCAAAATCATACTCCTAGAACAATAATAACCGCCTACAAATTCTCCCCCCCAACGCAGGCTTATTGACTAGGTATTTCAGCTTAGAATGATCCTTATACATTTTAAAATGTCCACCCAGCAAATAGTGTCTAAAATTCTAGAGCACTTATACCATGGCTAATCCTTCGCACTCAGTGGTGGAATAGTTCTTCTCAGCCTTGGATAACCTCCTACTTGTGAACGCTATAGGATGGTCCAAGTCTTCTCTATCGACCTATGTCAGTATTGCTCCTAGTGCTATACATGTCACATCTACATGTACATGAAATTCCTTCTTCCAATCTGGGAAGACTAAAATTGGCGCGGTGACCATTTTTCCTTTCAGCACATCTAAGCTTTTCTGATAGTCCTCGTTCCAATAGAACGTGACATTCTTTTTTAACAACTTCTCCATAGGCACGGTGATCTGGGCATAGCCCTCGATAAACTTCATGTAGTACCCAATATGTCCCAAGGTTGCAAGCAGTTGTTTCACACTCCTCGATGCCTCCAAGTTAAGTATCAGTGAGATCTTCACGGGATCTACCATCAGTCCTTGTTTATAAACCACATGACCCAACAGAGTCCCAAAAGGAACAAAAAATAGACATTTCTTCAGATTGAGCGCATTCTGGTACCTTCAACAAGTATCTAGCATTAAGCGCAAACTGGCCACATGGCATTTTGCCAACTCAAACACAGTCCAATCATCAAAGTACACCTCCAGAAACTTATGAATGAAGTCTTTGAATGAAACAATGACTACGTGTGAAAAAATTGCAGGCGCATTCTTCAATCCAAAAGGCATTACAGTGTACTAAAAACATCCCCATTCATTCGCGAAGGTCGTCTTGTTTTTATCTTCAAGCATGATTTTGATCTGATGGTACCTAGAAAAAGCATCAGTGAAGGAGTACGCTTCCTGGCCACCTACATTATCCAATACCTCATCAATGAATGGAGTTGGGAAAGGAACATGGACACAAACATCATTCAACTTCCTGAGGTCTACGCATATCATTATTTCATCCTTCTGCTTCTTTTCCTATACCACCATTGGGCTCATCCAATCAGATTCTTCTATGGGCTCAATGATGCCTACTGCGAGCATATTATCTAACTCTAAGTGGACCTTCTCCTTCTACTTCGGATTGAGACAATAAGGTCTTTGCTTAACCAGCTTCGCGTCGGGTTTTGACCTGATCTTCATAACTCCCAAGTTTTCTATTATCCCCTTTAACTTTGTGAACTTGGTATGGAACAAATCCTGGTATTCACAAAGAAATTCGGTGACCTTCTCTATCGTTTCATTATCCCAGTAATCTCCAATCTTTGCAAACTTGGGCTCTGCCTCCATACCAATATTTACATGTTTCGTTTTTAGTGGTGCGGTTACATCAGGATTCTTGATCTGCAGTCCCTCGACCTTGTAGTGACCCTCGATTTCAGGGATATCAATCTTTCGAGGGTCTTCGTCTTCTTCTTTGACTATCACGTTATATCATTCCATTGCGTGGCTCAGCTAAGTAGTCCAATCGGATTGAATCAAATCCAAATGATCCTACGATATCCTAAAGATTGTTGTTTTAACTTCTTGTAGCGCTTCGTCAATACAGTCAAACCCATCTTTGAAGATGAACGTCATTATGAATCCTTCGTGTAGAATATATGATGCAGGAGAATGAGACTTGGAGGGAAAATACTTCAAACTTATTCCAAAAATACAAAAAAAATCTACAAACAAAGGAGTGGGATCCTTTAGCCATCAATTTCCATGTTTTTCTAGTTAAGCATAGAACTAGAATATAGGATTAAATCATGATGTAATAAGTGTTAAATTAGTTAGCTGTAGTGGAGGTTCTCGAGGATAATACCTCGCAGAACATATAGGATTAGTTAGCGTAGTGGAGATTCTCGAGGAGAATGCCTCGCAAAATAGATAGCAATAATAAATTTTAGCCCCTATTTTAGGATTTGGTTATTAAAATGAACCAGTATATATGTAACTTTTATGTTATTGTAAAGGGATTTTGACTGAGTGGTTTTATCTCATATTGCTTAAGGAAAGAGGAGGATATCTCTGTGTATTGGTCAATCGCAGAGGCCTTGTGATCTCTGAAACCCTTTCTATGCATCTAAACACCCGTTTGTCTGTTAAAGCCGGTATTTATCTATATCTTTGGCATTCACACATCGCTTTCTTTTAATTCTTTATAATAGTGGTTTGGCCTGGTTTTCTAGTTAATACTTTGATTGAATTCTATTTGAGTGTGTTTACTTCATATCGGCATGCTCTATTTCCAATTTACATGTCGTTTATTCCTACAAGCTAAATTCTGGTTTACACTAAGAAACAGCAAAAAACTTAGTCTGAATTTGGAATCTGGACATGAAATCTTGTTAAGTGTCGCTGATGTCCATATCGGGTCTGTCAGCACTATCGCATCGCAGTGCTTCAGTGGAGAGGAACTGGCCTTTTGAACAGTCAAAATCTAATGTTGCGACACATTCGAATCCAAAATATTATAAAGGAGGATTTATAATCTATCAGGTTTGTGAAGCATTATCACATCGCAAGTCTTAAGTGGAAGGAGCCTGGCGAGGGAGCGTCGAACCTGCCGATTGCGATCACCGATAATGCTACACTGTTATATCGCATCGGGGAAAAGGCCGATAGCAGAGCGCCGATAGTGTTATTCTATTTCTTATGGAATAAACCCTGCTGATAATGTATTTGCGTGTTAACGCATTCCTTTGGGAAAAACAACACAAATAGTGTTAAATCAAAGTGCGATAGCGTTATTCCATTTCTTATGGAATAACCCCACCGATAGTATATTTTCCGTGTTAATTGCATTATTGCCATTCTAAACCTTGCCAATAGTGTATTATGTAATTCCTATGGAATTACAGCTCCGACAGTGTATTATGTAATTCCTATGGAATTACAGCTCCGATTGTGAGAAAAAGGGCTCTGTTATGGAATTATCCCCTATAACAAGGATTGGGACGATTAATGGAAAAGGATTGGTGATAGTGGCCCAAAGAAGGAAAATTTATAAAGCAGTCAGTCTAGAAATAGAGTATTGATACCCCAGTTGGGATTGAAGAAGGGATTCAACCAGAATTAGAGGAAATTGTATCAAGGTTGAACGCTTGTCAATATCGCCTGCACCCAAGCCACCATGTGTGGTATCAGAGCAACTTGCTGACATTGAATTGAATCTTAGAAGCAAGAGAAGGAAATTTAATATGGCTTTTAGAGTTGGAAGAGGAAGAGGACGTGGTAGAAGAGCACAACTAGCTACAAATGTTGAAGTGATGGAAGCTATGCAACAGATGCAGGCTAGATTAGAGGCATTAATGTCCAGGAGAAATATAGATGATGAGGATATTAGTGAGCCTGAGGTTGAAGCTGAAGAAGAGGAGGAAATGAGATTCTTCCAGTCAGTGTTGAGATTCACAGTTAGGCCAAAGACTGAGGTTTCAATATATGAAGGAGGATTGAATCCAAAAGAATTAATAGACTGGATTAATGGCATGGAGAAATTCTTTGATTATGAAGAAACAGAAGATGAGAAGAAAGTAAAGTTTGTTGTTAACAAGCTAAAAGGACATGCAACACTTTGGTGGGATGGAGTGTAGGAAGAAAGAAAGAGTCTTAACAAGCAACCAATCAGAAATTGGAATAGGATGGTAGCAAAGCTAAGAGATAAGTTTCTACCAAGTAATTATCAGCAAACCTTGTTCAAACAGATGCAGAATCTTAGACAGAGGTCTATGACAGTGAAAGAATATACAAAGGAATTCTATAAGGTAAGTATAAGAGCTGGAAAAACTATGGATACAGATGAGAAGGTGGCTAGATATGTGAATGGTCTTAGGATGGACCTTCAAGATGAGATAAGTATATTGTCTCCTAAAACAGTAGAAGAAGCTTATCAAATGGTACTGAAAGCTGAAGAAAAACTCATGAGGAAGCAGTCTACCATAGGAAGAGGTACTTTTCGAGGAAAAGGAAGTCAAGGTGGTAGAGGAAGATCTACAGCACCTAAAGATGGAGCTAGCAGCAGCACAAACCAGCATGCGACCACAGGAGGTGATACAAGTGGCAGAGGGATTTTTTCTAGAGGAAGAGGAGGCAGAGGTAGAGGAAGAGAAGTAAGATGTTACAGATGTAACAAACTGGGACATAAAGCTTTTGAGTGCCCAGAGAATGCAGGAACAATTCAGAGGAATGCAATTGTTGCTCAAGTTGAGGAAGAAGAAGCAGTAGTGACAGAAGAAGAAATTGTACCAGAGAGAGGAGAATGTTTGGTAGTCAATAAAGTTTTTCTCAAGCCAGCAAAGGAGATAGTTGAACCATCACAAAGAATTTGTTCAGAACATTGTGTAAGGTTCAAGGGAAATGTTGTCAAATGATCATTGATAGTGGCAACACTGGTAATTTGGTCTCTACAGAAGTGGTGGAGAAATTGAAGCTGAAGACAATGATACATCCAACACATTACAAGGTGTCATGATTACAAAAGGGACATCAGTTGTTAGTGAATGAACAGTGTGAAGTGGAGTTGCAGTTGGGAAAATATAAGGATAAAATTGTATGTGATGTGATGCCCATGGATGTGTGTCACATATTGCTTGGAAGACCTTGGCAATATGACAGAGGATCTATGCATGATGGGAAAACAAATACCTACAAGTTTGGTAGAGATGGTATCAATCATACATTGCTGCCTATGGGAGAAGAGGATGCATCAGGGAATAAGACTGATCCAAAAACACTATTTCTAGGAGGAAACGAATACTTACAGCAGATTGAAGAGAATGAGGTAAATTTTTTTGTAGTTTACAAGCCCAAGGTAATAATGGCTTCTACTAAAGTTTCTGATTTACCCATTGAAATTCAAGAAATGTTGGACAACTATTGTGATATCATTGTTGATGATTTGCTTAATGAGTTACCACCCATTAGAAGAATTAGCCATCATATAGATTTGATTCCTGTAGAAAATATACCTAACAAAGAAGCTTATAGAATGACTCCCACAGAAAATGAAGAGGTTAGGAAGCAGGTTCAGTAACTGCTTGACAAAGGACTAATAAGAGAAAGTTTGAGTCCTTGTGCAGTACCAACAGCGTTGAGTCCAAAGAAATATGGAGGTTGGAGAATGCGTATTGATTCAAGAGCCATCAATAAAATCACAATCAGGTACAGATTTCCTTTACCTAGAATTCAAGATTTGATGGATTGTTTGAGTGGAGCAAAGTATTTTACAAAAGTAGATCTTAAGAGTGGGTATCATCAGATAAGGATGAGAGAAGGGGGTGAGTGGAAAACTGCTTTTAAGACAAATGATGGATTGTATGAATGGATAATAATGCCTTTTGGGTTGTCAAATGCACCAAGTACGTTTATGAGACTCATGAATGAAGTTCTTAAAGAGTTTATTGGTAAATTTGTAGTAGTATATCTGGATGATATATTAGTTTACAGCAGGTCTAACGGGGAGCTCATGAGACATCTGAATTATGTCTTACAAAGGTTACAACAAGAGAAATTATTGCTAAATTTGAAGAAGTGTTCATTCATGAAAGAGGAGTTAGTGTATTTGGGTTTTGTTGTTTCTGCTGAAGGATTGAAGATGGATCCAAAAAATATCAAGGCAATCATGGAGTGTCCTTCACATAAATGTGTTTTTGAGGTAAGAATTTTTCATGGTCTTGCTAGTTTTTATAGGAAATTCATAAGGAATTTTAGTAAGATCAATGCTCCTATTATTGAGACCATAAAGAAGGATAAACAACTATTTAGATGGACTGCTGAAGCAGAAAAGAATTTTCAATGTGAAGAAGATGATCACTGAAAAACCTATTTTGGCTCTACCTAATTTTAGTAAACCTTTCCAAGTGAAATGTGATGCCAGTGGAGAAGCTATTAGAGGTGTTTTAAGTCAAGAAGACAGACCTATAACTTATATTAATGAAAATTTCAATGATTCAAAGAAGAAGTATTCTTATGATAAAGAGTTCTATGCAGTTGTGGAGTCATTGAAGAAGTGGATACATTATCTAATTTCAAAAGAGTTCATACTTTATTCAAATAACCATGCACTGCAATATATTATGCAGCAGCCAAAGCTTAACCAGAAACATGCTAAATGGGAAGATTATCTTCAAGGTTTCCATTTTGTTTTGAAGCACATAAATGGCCAATCAAACAAAGTTGCAGATGCTTTAAGTAGGAGAAATACATTACTTCTAGAGAGTCAAATTCAAGTGTTGAGTTTTGATTTTCTTAACGAATTGTATGAGACAGATTTAGATTTTAAAGAAGCATTTGAAGCTTGTAAGAATCTTGTTTTAATGGATAGGAATAAATGGTTGGATTGTTTCTTACAAGATGGACTGTTGTTTAAGAGAAATCAGTTTTGCATACCAAATTGTTCTATGAGGGAGAACTTAATCAAAGAGAAACATAGTGGTGGACTTGCAAGACATTTTGGTATAGGTAAGACTTATGAACAGTTGAACAGATTTTATTTCTGGCCGAAAATGAGATCTGAAGTGGAAAAGTATGTGAAAACTTGCAAACTCTATCAATATGCAAAGGGAAGAAGCCAAAACACAGGTTTGTATGTTCCATTACCAATTCCAGATAGGCCTTGGGATATGGTAAGTATGGATTTTGTTTTGAGCTTACCAAAGACTCAAAGAGGAAATGATTCAATTTTTGTTGTAGTGGACATATTTTCAAAAATGGCACATGTTATTCCATGTTATAAATCTAGTGATGCTACTCACATTGCTAATTTGTTTTTCAAGGAGATTGTAAGATTGCATGGGTTGCCTAAGAGTATTGTCTCAGACAAGGATTCCAAATTTCTTGGACATTTCTGGAGGACACTATGGAAGAAGTTGGGAACTAAACTGAGTTTCAGTTCTGCCTATCATCCACAGACTTATGGACAGACTGAAGTTATGAACAGGAGTGCGTAATCTTTTGAGTCTTGCTGCAGAAAATCCAAAGCAGTGGGATCAAGTGTTGGCACAGGCTGAATATGCATATAATGACTCACCTAACAGGAGTACAGGGCAGAGTCCATTCCATATAGTTTATGGAATGCATCCAAGAGGAGTATATGAGTTAAGAAACTTGGGAAAAGATGATATGAGAAGTGCAAAGCGAGAAGATTTTGCTTCAGAAATGCAAGCAATACATGAACAAGTGAAACAACAGCTGCAAGATAGTAACATCAAGTACAAAAGCAGAGCATACATGAAAAGAAGAGAAGTGAACTTTGAAGTTAGAAATTTGGTTTTAGCACACCTAACAAAGGAAAGATTTCCAAAGAGGGAATACAACAAATTGAAGTTCAAGAAAATTGGACCATACAGAGTATTAAGGAAATTTTCTGCAAATGCATATGAAATTGAATTACCCCCTGATTTTGGAATATCTCCAATTTTCAATGCTGTTGATATGTACAAGTATGAAGGTGAAACTGCAAAAGATATAGAAGAAGACCAAGAGACACAGGGAATTTACTGGGTAAAAAATTTACCTACAACAAAGGAATTACAGCCAGAAAGGATTTTGGACAAGAAAGTGTTCAAGAAAACCAAAGGACATGAGTACTTTCAGTATTTGGTCAAATGGAAGGATCAGCCAATTGTTGAAGCTACTTGGGTAGCAGAAAACACGCTACAGAAGTTGGGCATCTCTGTAGAAGAGCTCATGGATAGGAGCCCATGAAGAGTTTTGTCCTCAGGAGTCTGATGCAGGAGCATGAGACTTGAAGGGAAAAGACTTCAAACTTATTCCAAAAAAAAAAAAAAAAAAAAAAAAAAAAAAAAAAAAAAAAAAAAAATCTAGAAGCAAAGGAGTGGGATCCTTTAGCCATCAATTTCCATGTTTTTCTAGTTAATCATAGAACTAGAATATAGGATTAAATCATGATGTAATAAGTGTTAAATTAGTTAGTTGTAGTGGAGGTTCTCGAGGAGAATACCTCGCAGAACAAATAGGATTAGTTAGCGTAGTGGAGATTCTCGAGGAGAATGCCTCGCAAAACAGATAGCAATAATAAATTTTAGCCTCTGTTTTAGGATTTGGTTGTTAAAACGAACTAGTATATATGTAAGTTTTATGCTATTGTAAAGGGATTTTTACCAAGTGGTTTGATCTCATATTGCTTAAGGAAAGAGGAGGATATCTCTGTGTATTGGTCGATCCCAGAGGCATTGTGATCTCTGAAACCCACACCTGTTTGTCTGTCAAACCTGGTATCTATGCATATCTTTAGCATTCACACATCGCTTTCTTTTAAGTCTTTATAACAGTGGTTCGGCCTGGTTTTCCAGTTAATACTTCAATTGAAGTTTATTTGAGTGTGTTTCCTTCATATTGGCGTGCTCTGTTTCCAATTTACGCACCGTTTAATCCTGCAAGCTAAATTATGGTTTACACTAAGAAACAGCGAAAAACTTAGTCCGAATTTGGAATCCGGACTTGAAATCTTGTTAAGTGTGGCTGATATCCATATCAGGTCTGTAAGCACTATCGCACCACAGTGCTTCAGTGGAGAGGAACTGGCCTTTTGAACCACCGAAATCCGATGTTGCGACACATTCAAATCCGAAATATTATAGAGGAGGATTTATAATCTATCGAGTCCACAAAGCATTATCGCATCGCAAGTCTTAAGAGAAAGGAGCCTAGCAAGGGAGCGTCGAACCTGCCGATTGCGATCATCGATAATGCTATAGTGTTATATCGCAGCAGGGAAAATGACGATAGCAGAGCGCCGATAGTGTTATTCCATTTCTTATGGAATAAACCCCACCGATAGTGTATTTGTGTGTTAACGCATTCCTTTGGGAAAAACAACGTCGATACTATCAAATCGAAGTGCGATAGTGTTATTCCATTTCTTATGGAATAACCCCGCCAATAGTGTCTTTTGTGTGTTAATTGCATTATTGCCATTCTAAACCCCACCGATAGTGTATTACATAATTCCTATGGAATTACATCTCCAATAGTGAGAAAAAGGGATCTGTTATGAAATTGTTCCCGATAACAAAGGTTGGGCCGATTAATGGAAAAGGATTGGTGACAGTGGCCAAAAAAAAGGAAAATTTATAAAATAGTCTATCTAGAAATAGATGACTGATACCCTAGTTGGGATTGAAGAAGGGATTCAGTTAGAATTAGAGGAAATTGTATAAGGGTTTAAGCGCTTGTCAATATCACCTACACCTAGGCCACCAATATCCCATACGCCTGTGCCATGGCGAAGCTATGCCTCCAAGTACCAGTTCATCAAGATGACATCCAAGGTGTGACAAAACAAGTGCACCTATTCAGGTTAGGACTTTGCACCATATGTCTTAGCCCATTTGGCCAAGTGTGCACATGGATCGTCCTTCTCGTCATACTTCTCTGTCACTTGTACCTTCAGCTTCCCAAAGGGTGTTCTCATCATCCCCCTACACTCACGCCAGTCATCAAAAGTACCCTTGTGCGTACCCCACCATCTCGTGGGCGTAGCGCACAATGCCTAGTCCAAAGCCTGCAAGCGCTATTTCTCTGGTCCTTCCCTCTCAAATGCATCCAAAAACACATCCACATCATTCAAGCCATCATAAGTGGGTAGATTCCGTACCTCTGACAACACACAACGTAGTGACCAGGTCATCATGTTCAACTCAACGTAGTTACTTAATGTAGTTGATTCTGTCAGCACTCTAATTCTTCATCTGAGTCTGAGGTGCAGGAACTCTCACAATCCCATGTAATTCGGCCATCCATTGTCAGATTCACCTAGTCTTGGTCTCGCATTGTTATTTTATATATGCAGTCCAAATAGTCATCGCTTTCGTAATCGCGCACTGGTTCAGTATAGCGCGATCCTTTAACAAGATCTAGGGGTACTATTAGACGAAGCGATTTCTTTTCAAATATCATCTTTCGCTTCTTTAGTTTGATTACCCCGTTCATGTTAGTAGCCCAATCAATGCCAACGAGCACATGGTAGGGGTTGCGCTCCTGCCTTCAATATCTACAATTACTCTTGCAGTCGTGCCATGGAGATGATTTTCTGCTAATTTTCCATCCTTAACTGAATCGGAGACCACTACAGTGCGGGTCTCCCCATCCACTCCCAAGTCTACTTTGGCAACACATTCATGTCTGACCCTAAATCCAGAATACCCTGATCCATTTCATATTCTCCTATCTCTGCGGTGACTCTCATCTCATGCCCTGTCCTTGCCTTATGCTTACCAATCTTTTGTATCACGTGCGGTTCACTGGAGCATTTCCAACGCATCTATTTATAAGTTCATGTAACCCCTTCAGAGCCTTTCTCTTGTGTAGCAACTTCATGTAGGTCTCTAGAAAGGTCATAAGCATAGAAGGGTCCGTTTCCTGAACAGGCTTATCCCGGATCCCGGAGGTAGAGGCCTCAACGAAGATTTTTTTGCTTCCATGAACGTTTCACGTGCGCACTCCAAATCAAATTCAGCCTCCTTTGCTAGAGCTTTGCGAACTCATGAGTTGTCTTAGGGTTGTTTCCCCTTATCATCGCTCATTGCAATTCCACTTCTGAGCACTATATTCACATTTGAATCGTCTCCCGGAGGCTTAGGCCAAATCATCTACAGGTTCTGAGTTGGCTGCAGTGGTAGCACCCCTTTGTCGCGTATCCTCGCTATCAGTGTAGGACAGTCCTCTGTCTCATGATCAAACTCAGTACAATATTTGCACGACAGATGCGTTGGGTTAGTGCATTCATGGGCATAGTGTCCTGGTCCTCCACAATTGTAACAGATCAGTTGTCCCCAACCTCTGCTAGGTCCTCCTCCGCCTCAGCCTCATCCGCGCCCCTGAAAGCATGTTCTCGCCATCCCAGCACTCTGGTCAGGGGATCGTGTTTCTGCCTGAACTCTATAGGCAGGTTTTATGTCCATCATTAATTCATAACTTCGACAGTTGTGCTCATCATGCCCTACCGACTTGTAGAAGTTGCAGAACAGTTGTTGCGATGTTTGTACAAACTTCTGCAGTAAATGACAGTTATCAATCGTATGTTTCCCTGCTACCTGACATATAGCGCACCACAATGCAAGCCCCACACTCGATCCTGCTTGGGCTTCCGACCTCAAACGTATCGGTCCTCCTCCTGCAATATAGTTCGCAAAGACTGGGCAGTGGTCTTTGTCATGCCCTTGACCATTACATTTCAGGCACCATATCTCTTTGCGCACCTTCGGTCGAACTGTTTTGTCCTGCTTCAAGATTTGCATTTCAAGGCAAAGATTTTGCAAATGCGCATGGATCTGTTGAACCCCTAGATTCAGATCTTGCATCAATGTTTCATGCAGTCTTATTGTAATCTCTAAGGCCTCTACCTAAGTTGTAATCCTCTATTGTGACAGTGCAACCCTTAGGTGAGGCAAGAGCGAAGCCACGAACCACTCATGGTGTTGTCCATCTGTTAAGTTCATATTAGCTTCGTGGATTTTACACTTCAATCTCTTATCCAATTCCCAAGGTGTCTCACCTAGTTTCATCACAATTTCCTTGAACCCCACAATCGATTGCACCTCAGATTTAGGCTTACGTAACTCTTTACTCAGCGCGGTCTCGATCTCTGCCAACCCAGCGTGATGTACCAAGTTAGCACGCGATCCTGTAAAGCACTAACCAATGTTTCCTTCTTCACATGATCGTCTGTGATGCCCTAAGCTTCCCATAACTTTTACGACGAACCAGAACTAGTTCGGGTCCTCATTTCCAAAGCCCTTAAACAAAGGCAGCTTCATTGAATTCACCATGTTGAACTGCAGTGGAGGTGCTGGTGGTGTGGGCGAAGTCACAGATGACGGTGGTGAAGTTGGAGGTGGTGTAGGTGAAAATGGAAATCGTGGGAATCCTTGTTTTATCAACTGAACTGCACTTCGCGGAGAAGCCTGCGCTACTCCCTCTTCGTTACTCAAAGGAGGTGAAATCAGTGGGCTATATTCAGGGCCCTTTCTTCCTTCGTTCTTGTAAGTCTTTCCACTTCGCATAGCTCCGAACATCAAGGTAGCTTCATAACCCATATTCCGCACAAGAACATCTTAATCCAAGTATTTAAAGACTTCAAGTACTTACCTCGCGGACCTTTGAAAAAACGTCACTCCACCTCGCTGCAAGTCACTGAGGTATCGACCGCAAATTCAGTCACAAATCCTCCTATGATACAATCGAGCCAATGGTCGATAGCGCAGACGATCTTATCCTCAGAAGCTTCTAGTCATTGTACTAGCTCTAAGGTCCAGACAATAGGACCATCAAGCCTCCACCTTCCTTGGCTATCTGCTAGCTTCGCGATCCACTCGTATAACTCAGCTAGAAGGGAACAAAAAAATACCTCGTGGATTTATGTACACAGGTACCTGTCTAGCCATTGTTGCTTTGTCAGTGGCGGGTTTCTGTTCTCCTGCACCGCGAATTCGTAGATCTTTCTATCCAACCAGTCCTCAATCTCTTTCTTAGTTGAATTCTAGTGATACGACATCACACATCTCTCATGCAAATTTCAGTCCCAGCAATGAAACCATTTGTTGGCTTTGTGGGCCTTGACCCAGGTTCAGTGTTAGTTAGCGAAACAAATCCCTACACTACTGGCCCTTTCAACATCAACCCACGGAGTGTGGACCGAAGTCTCACCCAAAGTAGTATGGGGGATGTTGGAACCAAGTTTTCACACCCTGAGATGATCGTGATGTCGGTTTATACCCTCTGTCCCTACTTTCGCACAGGTTGTTAAGCCTTAGGGCTTTTTCAGTCTACCCTTTATTCTGCCCTTCAGTACCTCCACGAAGGTGTACGATTGACCTTCGTGCAACCCTAACTAGTGGTTTAGGTAATTTCGTGCAGCTATGACAATGTATTGTATAGGTTCCCAAGTTATCTCAAGTGTTTTACTTATCTTACTAATCAATCATAGTTAGCGTCGTGTAAACTGATATCCCTACTTGCGTTCAATTAACTGATACAATCACATATATTCGCGCATCAAATAATCATTGTAAATTAAACCCAAAACGCAATATAATCATATGCATTAACAGGAAATAAATACATAGCAATTGTATAAAACTTCTCTTTATTGATATCTTCCAGCTTAATACAAACTCTATTCGCCTTGCGCATGCAGTTGCAGGAGTTCGCACACTCAGCTATGGACTTCCACCCTAGGCCTCTGCGCACCCAGCTACAGAGCCTCTACCTACAATAAGACCTGAGAACACTTAGACTTCTCCACTCTACTTCGCTACTTTCTTCCTTACTTCACTACTTAGAGCTAACTTACTTAGTTCCTTTTTTATACAATCACATGGTTCACGGACCATGGGTGGATCTTTACATCCGACTTGACACTTTACAAAATAAGGGAGGACAACCCTTTATGACTCTTGACACCTTCAAGCTCTGCGACCACAAAATGTGAAGACTTTACAACTTTATTACAAAATTATCTCAAAACTTGGCCTTTTAGCCCCAAAACTGCTCTTGGGGGAACCCATTCCCAATAGGACCCATCCCCCGCCCCCCCACATGAGCTCCCATCCCCGTCGTTAGAGCCTACCAAGGTCGCATCATTTCTGCCCAAGTCAAAAGGAATTCAGAATGGTTGCAGGGTTTGCAGAAACCCTAGTCGTGCACATTCGTTTCGCTCTGAAGCATAACCTAAAATACATAAATAAAATTTTAAATAATTTCAATTAACCACTTCTTTCTTAAGTTCTAATAAACCATATCGGTCTTAGTGGACGAAATCATCATCATTAAGATTTTTTATACCATTAATTATAAGTAAAATCAATATTTCAATTATAAAAAGAAAAACAAAGTTAATATTTTCAATGCAAATCTCATATACTAGATTTTATGAAGAAAAAAAGTCTCAATGCAATAATTACATTTGATTATTTTATAGGTTCATTTCAATAAAAGAAATTTTTATTCAAATATTCATGGTAATAAGTCTATATTATAATTAGTTGGTCACAGTGGATGTTTGACTTTTAATTACTTTGTAAATTTTCTAAAACAAATTATAAAGTTTATTAAAGTACTTATAAAAATTGAATATTAAATTGAATAGTTTGAAAAAAAATACATAATAATTATTTTTCCATTTAGGTGTCTTTTTTTTTGTTAGGTATTGTGAGTCTTGAGACGACTAGGATGTCTATCCAGTAGCTTGAGTAACCGGGATTTAAGGGCTTTTAAGCCTGAAAATAGTCGAGAACACAACTAGCGAGGGTCACACCAACCCTTAACATGGTTGTATTGGTTTTGAACAGATAATATTTTAACTACATAGTTCTTTACAGAACACCCTATCATTGTTTATTCTACTAGCATGAGCATCTAGGTGACCATTTTAATTAATTAAATTTTCCACACTTTTTTAATATACTAACTCTATATTATGCTACCCTATAATTATTCTCATTGAAATTATTCTTCTATCAGTTATTTTTATTTTTTACATAAGAGGCTAGTACTAAGCAGCAACCCTGCATATTACACTTGTTTTTTATATTTTTCATATTAAATTTATATAGTTTTAAATAATATTTTTTCTTATAATAAAAATAATAAAACAATTATTTTTTCTTACACGTTATTGATTTTTTACGCCATAAGGCATTCCCTTTGAGAAATACTACCCTAGGTGCCACTTTGCACCTTCAGGTTCCCTTTGAGAAATACTACCCTAGATGCCACCTTTCACCACTTTGCACCTTCAAATTTGATGTTAGATGATTGAACAATAGTCAGACATCATAGTAATAATCAATTAATAGTTAATAATAACTACCTCCCTTGTAGAATTGAGGCTTCTGTGATCCATCATAGTTATAAGAAGAATTTCGAGGTAAATCACATAAAGAAAGACTTTTGTCGACGCGTTTCGAACCAACTAGTGTGGTTCATCGTCAGGACAAGTCGAAGAGAGATATCTAGTCTAGTTCGAGAAGAGACAGATCTAGTCTGTCGTGTTAAATAGTTCTAGCAGAGATTCCAACAGCTTCCAACAGCTAAAAAAGATTAACGGCTAATTTTTGACCCAAGAACCCTGTTAAATTATTATTAATTTTTGACCCAAAGGACCCTGTTAAATTATTATTATTCTTACTGTTATTATTATTCTTACTATTTATTATTTTATTTGTGGAAATAAGTTAAACTCAAGATTTAAATTAATAATAAATAAATTTATTTAATTTAAATTATTTAATAAATATATATAAATATCTTTATAACTAATATCCTTATATTTTATTATTATACTTATGGATACTAGATAAATTAGGTATAAATACCATACTTATAAAAAATTAGTTTATTAAAATTATTTATTATTAATGATTATATATATATATATATATATAATATATATAATTTAACAGGGTCCTTGGGTCAAAAATTAGCCGTTAATCTTTTTTAGCTGTTTTAGCTGTTGGAATCTCTGCTCGAACTATTTAACACACTAGACTAGATCTTGAACCACACTAGTTGGTTCGAAAGGCGTCGATAAAGGTCATTCTTTATGTGATTTACGCCGAAATTTTTCTTATAACTACCTCTCTCTTGAAACCTATATTGCCTAGAGGTTGTAGGCATAAAGTTTTAATATTCATTTTCAATGATAAAAATAGGCGCAGTAGATAAGATTTTGTGAGATTCACATATTCACGAGTAGACGCAAAATTGACAGTGGTTAACTGATTTTTGGGGGCGAATTACAGACACGAATGACCAAACCAATGAAGTCGACATTAAAGTGGTAAATTGGTAAGTTCTTTGTCTCATTCAGTATTCAATTCAATTAACAATACATAACGGAATAATGTTTTAGATATTTACTGCTCCGTTGTGAGCAGTTGCGGCATTATTGAATTGTTGTGTCCTTCGTACATTGTAGAAGGCCATATATTTGGCCATATGCAGAAGTGTTAAAATCATTTTGGGAGTTGTGTTGAAGAAGACCATTAAAAGGCCATATATTTGGCCATATGCATGAGTGTTAAAATTATTTTGGGAGGTGTGTATTCAGATTGTTCTGTAACGTACTGCACTATCTATAGTTAAAGTCGTGGAAGCATAATTTGTCGGGAACATCAAGTGCATTAGCAGGAAAAACAATGAGGATGAAAAGAAGTAGGGCAGTGTAGAATAGTTGAATAATTTTCCCATGGATGAGAGAGCATGCTAAATAATTTATATGTTATGGTTGGTTGTGGTAAAGTTTTGTTTAGAAAAAAAAAAATAATAAAATAATATTTATGTTATGTACAATTTGCATGTTATAAGTTGTTAAAATAAATTCAAGTTTCATTTTGGAAAAATTGAATATATTAATATTTTGTTTTCATTCAAATTTTTTAACAAGAAAATAATATAATTTATTTTCATTGCATTCAAAAATGGATTTTTTACAGCTTAGTAATCAAAATAAATTATTTATCGTTTGAATTAAATTTAATTAATTTTTAATTATAAAATAAAATTTTAAAATCATTTTAAAATTTTGTAATGAACTAGGTAAATTCATAAACATAGAATTACTATTTACTATAGTAAGAACAATATGATTTGAACTATGGACCATGAAGCATGAGACATAGAAAGTGATGTATATGAATGCTTTTATTATTATTATTATTAAGTTTGCATAACATTTCTTGTTTAAACCATGGTTGGGAAAGCAATGCTAGAATAAGCATACCCCAAGTAGTTGGAAAGCTGAGGGTACAGGTAGTTACTAACCCAAAATCCTCCTAGGAAATAAAGACTCCCAAAAGAAAGCCAAAAGGGTATTATGAACCTGAGGCAAGAGAAGAGGGAAAGGAGGAGAAGACTCTCGAACTGGTTAGCTAGTGGACTCTGTTTGAGGCTAAAAACTCAGAACTAGGGATTTGAGACTAAGTCTGATAATGATCAGACTTGGAACTACCTGGGTGTAATCCTAGCTGGGTGGGAAGGTGTAGTGAAGACTGGGCTCACGAACTGGTTAGCTAGTGGACTCTGTTTGAGGCTAAAAACTCAGAACTAGGGATTTGAGACTAAGTCTGATAATGATCAGACTTGGAACTACCTGGGTGTAATCCTAGCTGGGTGGAACTACCTGGGTGTAATCCTAGCTGGGTGGGAAGGTGTAGTGAAGACTGGCCTCAAGGTTGGGTGGAGTATTTCTCTTCTCTATGGTTTGATTTTGTTCAAGAAAAAGAGGTAAATAGTATTGACATTTGTTTCTTTATAATCTTTTGTACTAACCTAATGAATTATTGTATATGGAATATTGCAAGGTTGTAGTTAAATTTCAATATATTGATTTTTTGTGTCAGAGGAAAGATGGTGTACTAGTTCTGGTTGAACAAGACCCAGAAACTTGGGTGTGAGGTAGCTTAATAATTTAAAGGTATGTTAAAAAAATGAAATAAGTAATTAAAAATGAGTCTTGCTCTAGACTCTAAATGTAGACTTAAAAATACAGACTATGGAATTTATGAGCTCTCAATCACAAAGATTGCACTATAGAAATCTCCAAACTACAAAAGTAATTAAATGTTTTTTGTAACGGACAATAAAAGAGAAGATGACGATATACTTCTATTAGCATAGGCAAAATAACAAGACACTGATATAATGTAGAATATCAATCTTGTAGTTTTCAAACTAACCAACCGAGCCCTAGACACCAGGTAAAATCCAGCAAAGAGCGTTAACTCCAGGTGGTGCTAGGGGACCAGTGGACCCAGAGTTGTCCCTCCAACTCAGATAAAAACAATAATTTCTCAATGCAAGAACGAATTCAACAACCCTTCTTATCATAAATAAATTCTGATAATATCATAAGAATGTTATAAGAAAAAAGTAAATTCAAATAGCACAGATATATCTTATTCACTCGAATAAAACAGCGAAGTATTCCTAGCATGCTTCCATTCCAATAAAGCTCTCATTATACACAGGGGTCAAGTAAAAAAAAAAAAAAAAATATTCAAACAACCTCAATTCTGTTACAAATTCTTATTTATATAATAAATTCACCCAAGTACTGCAAGTAGTTCATAAAATCAACGAAAGATAACTTAAATTCAAAATAAATAGCAGTCCTTCTAGACAAGTTCAAATCGGTCGGCCAACTGTTATCCATAGTAACACAAAGAGGCATTAGAACATCATGAAACCATTAAATACATTCAGAACAAAAAATGTATCGTGATTGTGACAAAGTGTCAACCGGACACTAAATGTTGAATAGAGTTCAATCCACTGTAAACCAGTCGCTTTCTGAAGAGTCGTCAAGCCTTAGAGGCATGTGTATGAAATAAAGAGAACACACCTGGAAAAAATATTAAACAGAGAACCCCATTAAGATTCAGCAGGGGAAACACAAATTTGAACAAGTACCACTCCTGAAAGAACCATGCCTACCTACACACAAAAAATTAGATCCCATATTAGTGAAATATGAATGATACTGAAATTCTGGAAGAAAATAATGGTGGCAGAGCCATGCAAATAGATTACCTGAGCGGAAAAGTTGGGTAAGAAAGAACCCTACTCCGTGAACTGAATTACAAAGAGAAGGACAATTAATCACCGAATTATTACAACAAAACCATAACTCTATGGCAGCGAATACGAAAGAGAGAGACCCACCTGTGGAGAGAAGGGGTAAACCATGCTAGACTGTAGGAGATACGACGAAACCTTTGGACCTAGGTTCACTACCAAAATGTAAATATATGCACCCAAAGATACACCATTAAAAGAAGAATATAGTGAAAAATAGAGACATTTGGGTAAAATTCTATTTCTGAATCCAGAAGAAACCCTACCTTGAGAGTTTTTGCATACTCAATGGATGAAGTTGCAACCCTGGCAATTGGAACAACCAAACTATAAAGTCTGGGTGAAACTCCATGGGAGGTTGCACGCATAAAACCCTAAAATCACAAACCCTAAGACAACAAACCCTCGAGCAGATGGAAGCCTCAACGCAAAGAGGAGAAAGACAGAATGAGGCCCGACCGCGAGGAGTGGGGGCGAGTTAGTTCCCAATCCTTCTGTCCTGTTAATTCCCTGTCAAAACCCATGAGCCATAGATCAAGACATAGATCTCGAGTGATGGTTACCAGGTGTACGGAGCCAACTCTGTTTCCATATGCTTCCAAACCACTAAAGTTTCCTTCGATGGTGTTTGTAAACAAAGTATGTGAGGGAGATACTTGATTTTAATTACAATTCAAAATAATAAAATAATATTTATATCAACAGATTAAATTATATTATTAACAAATTAAAATATATTATTAACAAAAATATCATCAAAGTGGTCCATAAATAAAATCAACAAATTAAAATTATATTATTAACAATTAAAATATACTATTAACAAAAATATCAAAGTGCTCCATAAATAAAATAAATCACTTTTCATGTTAAGTTAACATCAAACTCTGTAGGGAGAAGTAAAATATTTGAAATTAAAAAAAAAAAAAAAGATTAATTTACTTTTGTTACCATGAAAGAGATATTTAATTTTTGCTATTGGAGGTTACAATTGCCATGTAAAAAAAAATTATAGATAATGTGTAATCTATTCCATGTTCAATTGACATGTAATATTTAAAACAAAAATAGATTAATCACAAAAGATTATTTCTGCCTCTGTAGTTGACAGTGCCACTACAGATTGTTTTTTACTCATCTAACTGACTACACCTCCAAATAGGTTAAACACATACCCACTTGTAGATCTTCTCTTATCTATATCTCTAGCCCAATCCACATCAACAAAACCTCAGATATCCAAAACTCTGTCTAATCCCGGTCTTCCTTGGTAGCAAAAACCATAATCACTAGTGCCACGAAAATACCTAAAAACCCGCTTCATTATTGTCCAGTGCTCCTTCCCTGGTTTTGACATAAATCTGCTCAATACTCCCATTGCATGTGCAATGTCTGGTTTAGTACAGACCATTGCATACATCAAGCTACTGACTGCACTTGCATATGGAACATGGGACATGTCCTCTTCCTCTTCTTGTGTCTTGGGACACTGTTCAGCAGATAACTTCACACCTATAGGAATAGGAACCTTCACCGGTTTACTATCCTGCATATTAAACCTCTGCAGTATTGTCTCAACATACTTCCTCTTGTTTAACTAGAGCTTCCTCTTTGCCCGATCTCTTTTAACTTCCATGCCCAAAATATAGTTTGCAGCACCAAGATCTTTCATGTCGAATTTGGAGAACAATTGGGTCTTCGAATCTTAGATAATTTCTTTGTCATTTCCAACTAGCAACATATCATCCACATACAAGACCAGATAAATAGCACAGTCACCAATTAATTTATAATAAAGGCAGTGATCTGCTTTGCTTATGGTGAAGCCAAGTCCCAGTATAAATGTATCAAATTTCTGATACCACATCCTTGGTGATTGTTTTAACCCATACAAAGACTTTTTTAACTTGCATACCAGTTCTTTCTTA
>APFE031129265.1:148462-168497 GCA_000404065.3 Pinus taeda
GTAACATGTTGTCTCCACTGCCTCTGCCCAGAATTCTTGTCCTAACCCGACACCACTAAGCATGCTTCTTGCCCTTTCCATCAATGCCTTGTTCATTCTTTCTACAACTCCATTTTTCTCAGGTGTGTATGGAGTAGTCTTCTATCGTGTTATACCACACTTCTTACAAAATTCTTCAAATTCCTTGTTGAAAAACTCTCCACCATTATCTAACCTCAACACATTTATCTTCTTTTCAATCTGGTTTTCCACCAGAGCCTTAAATTCTTTAAACCTGTCAAAGACTTTAGATTTCTTCTTAAGGAAATATATTGATCCAAATGGATCGAGGAAACACTCTCTATATCTTCATAAACTCGAAAATCATGCCAAAGATCCTTTAAAGGATAGAAAACGTTGAAAGAGGGACACCCTTAACATAGCAAAAAAACATTATCGGGCAGCCCAAAACCTGTGAAATCAATGAAAAACAGAGTAATTGGAGGTGGAAACAATGATGCACAGTAGCCGTCCGATCTAGACAATCAACAGTCCAAATCAGATTGGCGATCGCAATCGGCGGTGACCTTCGGCAAAGATCGGCGAGATCCACATAAGAGTTGCGATCGCGAACAACGATATCGACGCTTTAATACAATATTAAATCAGAGTCGTCGGATCTGGTTGATCAACGGCCTAGATCCGATCGGCGAATCGCTATCAGCGGAGACCATAGGTGGGATATTGACGCTTTGTATACACATATTGCGACAATGATTAGCGGAGTGAATCGGGTGTTGAAAAATGTGCAACAATAAATGTTAAATTTAGAATGTGCTAAAAATAAACCTGCTAAAAATAGAATGTATAAAAATAGTAGTTTGGCCAGTGAGGTCATTGGCCACATTGGGTGAGAGGTGAAACTGCTAAAAATAGAAAGTTCTAAAAATAGCATTTCTGGGTCCCTTCCTATTTATAGCAGTCCCTAGTCTATCTATAGGAAATAAAATTAATTTTGGTCTTAACAGCAGTTGGAAATATTAATTAATTAATCCAGTTGAGTTAATTAGTTAAGGAAATTCGAATTTGAAGTCTTTGTGAGCATGCACATGAGTTGTCCCACTGATTGAGGAATTCATCCTTAATTTCCTCAAATGATTGAGGGAATAAGTATGAGTTCTATAGTGAGAGAATCAGTTGACTTAGTTCTAACTAGTCAAGTCTAGTTAGATTCTTTTAACAAGTTGTTAAAATAATAAAATATAGTTTGTTAATGCTTGCATGCATGTGACAACTATTATTTTAGATAACTGAAGATTCACTCATGGATAACTGTTGCATGTCAGTTATGTCAGAGACCCAGATGAGATCAGATGTGGGACAGTGCACTACCAGATGCTTGGATATTTACAGTAAGTATTCCTTGCATGGAGAAGGATCTATTATAGAAGATTGGAGCACTTGTGGCTTATATATTGAGGCCTAGGTAGTCCATGATTTTCATCTTCTAATTGAAGATCATCGAAGTACAGAGAGAGCAGGATAGCTATTGAGCTGATTCTTTTTGTACGTTGAAGAGGATTTCCACTTTATTGATAATACATGGTTGGGGTTTTATGCTGGTGCTTTCCCCAGGATATATCTTGTGTTATGTGTGATTATTTCTCTTGATCAGTTATGCATGTTTCTACTTGATGTTGTTCATGAATTCAATTATGCTTCCACTTAATGTTTTGTAGAAGTAGAACAAGTATTATGCTTTAGGACATTGCATATATCGGGTTGTTCTACAGGTGAAATTTCTACATCGGGACCGTCGATCAAGCACGCAGATCGATGGCCCATATTAGATCAGCAGATCGCTATCGGGGGATTGTAGGGGCGCTTACAATGGCCCGGGGACATTGCGATGAGCGATTGCGATGTCGTGATCGAAGCGACCCGATGATCTAGACCCGATAGGATTATCGGCAATATTTTATAGGATTTCAAGTCCGTAATAGGGCCATTTCAATGTATTTCCGCGATTTTTCATGTATTTCCAAAATACAAAGGAATCGAGCCATTCCGATATGCGATGGTGACTTATGAATGGACCCAATAAGGGAATGAAGCATATTTAAGTACTTTTCAAGTCTTATATATGAGTTTTGGCAGATTTTTCCTATTTTATGCATATTTCTCTGTGTTTAAGAAAAAACGGTCGCGTTTGGGAATTCGATGGATTTCAAAGGGATCCAAGCATTCTTACGTTACGAAATTTGTGGCCACCTCCCCTTCAGGCATTATGCCATACTTAGGAAATGTTGGAAGAGGGATTCGAATGGAAAAAGGCCTGGGAAACTGAAGAGCCGAAGAGATGAAATGAACAGGCAGCATTGGCTTTAAAAAAAAAGCCACAGACAGAGAGCAATAAGAGGCAATGTTGCAAGCAAATGTCGAGACAGAGCTCAGACAGAGAACATTAGGGGAGTCTTTGTACTCATAAGATAACTTGGGAGGTTCAAGTAAGCTCTTATTATTGTATTTTTGTTTGTGTGTGAGGCTCAAGTTGAGGTCACTGTTGTAAACAAGACTTTGTTTGAAGACTTAATAAAGAAGCCACCACTGAAGGCTAGACCAGGAGATGTAGCCTAGGAGTATTGGGTGAACTCCCTATTAAATTTGTTGTGTTTTTATTTGTTTATCTCTTATAGTCTTTAACTGCTTCAAGTCTATGTATTTCGCAATCTGATCGATCCATTGCACAAATAACATAGGCACATCCATGCACATAAGTCTGTAATGCCTTATTATTTTCTTAGATCTTGTTTATAGATCATATATCCATGTATTCCTTGAGAAGTCATCTATAAATGATACATAGTACACAGACTTACCCACTGATGGAACCTTCACAGGTCCAAACACGTCATTGTGCACAAGTTCTAATATCTCTTTCTCCCTCTTACCACCAGAGGGGAAACTTGCCCGATTCTGCTTCCCATATACACAATTTTCACAGAAATAAAAATCCAGAGAGCTATTACTCATACCTTTACCATGAAGTATCTAAAGGCCCTTCTCTCCAATGTGTCCAAGTCTTTGATGCCACAGCATGGTCTTCTCTTCAGAGACCACTAGATTTTCTGCTCCACTTTCAGGTACCACAGAACTATTGCACCCATCAACAACAGTGCTACCTTGCATCTTGTACAGAGTTACAATTCGAACTCCCCGCATCAAGACTAGTGCTCCCCGAACCATCTTGCAGGTATCCTTCTGAACACTGTTTTTACACCTGCATCATCCATCTTGCTTACAAAAAGCAGATTTCTAGCTAATGCAGGAATATGCAGAACACCCGGAAGTGTTCTAACCCTTCCACCTTGCAACTTCAACTTTGCTTTTCTATGAACAATGATTCTAGCCTTCCTGTCATCCACCAAGACGACATCACCACCATCATATTTCTCATACTCGCAGAACCACTCTCTATGGGGATTGAAGTGAAAGGATGCACCTGAGTCAATCAAACATACCTCATGATCTACATGTGTACTTGAAGAAGCCAAGTACACATCCCCACCTTCATCTAAGGTGGTTTTCGCCTCTTCAGAAGGAGCATCATTAAATTCCTTTCCTTTGTTAGGAGCTTTAGATTTACAATCCCTTTTGTAGTGCCCTTCCTTTCCGCATTTCCAGCACACCACCTTTACAAGTTTTCCTGGAGATTTAAATCTCCCTCTAGATTTACATCTCCCACTTGATGACTTATTTTTGTTTCTGTACTGGAACTGTCCTCATACAAACAAGGCATCACCATTCTGGCTCTCCATATTTTTCCATCTCATCTCCTCCGTCAACAAGGATGAGACTCTTTCATCAAACCACAAGGCAGTTGCATTGCTACCTATTGCAATAACTAGAATATCCCACGAATCTAGTAGAGAAAACAACAAAATGATGCACTTATCTTCATCTGAAATTTTAATATCAACATATAATAACTGACTTACCACAGTATTAAATGCATTCAAATGCTCTGTCATCGAGTCTCCATCTTTCATCCTCAGGTTATACAGATTTTTTCATAGGAACAGTTTATTCACCAAAGACTTAGATTGGTACAAAGTCCCTAACTTGTCCCACAAATCCTTAGTCGTAGCTTCCCTGATACATTTAGCAACGCTGAATCTGAGACACACAATCATATTGTGCTCTTTGCCTTCTGATCCAACTTCTTCTATTCTTCATCGTACACTCTCGTTGGTTTAGTACTTGTATCTACTGTGATCCACTGATCTTTATCCACCAACAGATCCTCCATCTTGAGTTTCCACAACTCAAAACTTTGACCATTAAATTTCTCGATCTCTATCTTTCCACTACATGTCATCTTCTTTCACCACCATAATCGATCTCGCAGATCTCCCACTAAACATGGTTTACCACAGGCCCAACCAAAACCCCTCAGCAACAAAGGCGTCCCCTTGAAGCCAAAACAGCTCTCATTCCAAATGTAGGTTTTAACCCCGTACAGAAATTACCTGCATATGAATTCTAAAACATAGAAAATAAATAATGTGAAAGCATAACACATAAAACACATATACATAGAGATTTCCCCCTGGATCCCAAAACCGAGACTACCAGCTTAAAGTTTCATTATGTTCATTTCAATGTTACAATACATATTTATACATGTTGAAGCATCCAATACCATGGACCGAAAACCATCATGTCCAAAACCATGGACCGAAAACCATCGCGTCCAAAACCAAGTCTAAAAACCATGCACAAAACCACAGGTAGGTCCGCCCAACCTAATATAGGGTCCAAAAAAAATTTCCTAGGGGCACTACCCCGAACCCCGTAGAGGGGGCCTACCCACCCGCCTTAAACCCCCCTGTGACCCCCCCACTGCACAATCGGCACAACGAAGCGGGGGCTCCGATCCCCCTCTAACCCCCCCGCTTCACTACATGGGCTAGTCGTGCAAATAATATAACACAACCCAATAGAAATAACAACGATTTGTTGTTCCCCCTATACCAACATTATGGTTTGTTGAGATAGAAGCGATCAATTTGTGGTATTAAAGCCTTAACTTTATTTATCTCTATAGTATAGATAGATGAATAGGGGAGCAGAAAGGGCACGAGGTCGCGGAGACAAACCCGGGAGTAATGCAGATCTTAAGGAAGAGATAACGAGACTGCAAGTTCAGTTAGAAGCCATGGAAGCAGGGAGACAACGAGATCCTAAAGTTGGAGATGTTATTGAGGTCGAAAAGGAAATTGAAGAAGAAGGAACAACACCTTTTGATGAAGTTGCTGAGATTCAATTGTTGAGAGCAGTATTGGGCTCAAGTTCAAGGCCAAATCCTGAAATCTCTATTTACGATGGCAATTTGAAATATGAGAATCTACTAAATTGGATCAGTGAGATGGACAAGTATTTTGAGTACGAGGAAATTGACGAGGATAAGAGAGTCAAGTTTGTTGTGACAAGGTTGAAAGGCCATATTGCACTATGGTGGGACATGTTAGGGTCCTATAATTTTTATAGGGTCACTTGATTATAGATAATGATTATTATATTTGAAATGTTGTAAATAATATTTCATCCTCCAAATTATTTCCAAGAAGGTGGTCAAAAATATAAATGTGGTTAATTTTACATGCAATCCTAAAATTTGAGTTCATTATGTCTCTATCCAAAGTTCGGAGGCATTATGTATTATAACCAAAGTTTTATGCGCATGTCATAAGTGTCGAAAACGAAAAAAGGATTTTTTCGCTTGTGGTTAAGTCTGCCCCATCCAGCCGCCTAATCATCACTCTGTTAGGTCAATGGTCAACAAGGTTTTTCGTCCCCCTTGTCATCCTACCTTTATTGGTGAGGGGGGTCTGAAAAATGGTTTCCTCACCATAGGTCCCACCCTTATGTGTTCGCTCCTCAACATTTCAGACCCCCCTTCATTAATACCACAATCTACCTCTACCCCCCTCCGAAAGCAGTATTCGCATCTTGCTGCAAACTGCCTTCCCAGTTACATCAACCGCCACTTCACTACCGCCATGTATCATTTGCCTATTACTCCCGCGCCAACGTCCATCCGCCATATCCCTCCTGATATTCCACTCCTATTATGCCACCTAATCATATTTCCATCAACCATGTGCCTCCACATCATCCCCCACCTCCATGTCACCTCTCACCTCCACGTCATATGTTTGTTTCATGGTCTATTAAATTATGTTTTTTTTTCCCTATACAGAATAGTAATTTCAAACATGGTTTAAAAACAACTAAGAATGAATTTTCAAAATCGAAAATAGGTTTTTGTTTCTAACATCCTTATGCACAAACCCTCTCTCAGTTTTGTAACATATTTTATGGTTTGGGATATTCGGATGAATCATTGCAGGTATATTTCCCGAATTTTCCTGTTTTCAGCCAGTGTTTTAAAATATTGTTTCTGAGTAGGTGGAAATGACTTTTCAAAAACTGAAAGAGTGTTTTCTTTCCAACGTCGTCATTTAGAAAAACCTCTCTCCATTTTCGAACAACGATTATGGTTTGGGATATAAAAAGGTATTACGGGACCCTTTTTTTTCAGAATTTCAAGAGGAAAAAGCTCAAAGACAGTTAGTGACTTGGATGCCACCTCATCAAATAAGAGTTGTTATCAAATTCAAATTTCTCTTCTTTGTCACCATCAATCCAAAAAGATAATGCCAAGTAGATTCATTGGTTTTGAATGCCCTATATTATAGTTCTATTTGTGTAAGACAGTTTGAGATATTTGTAAACAAATCTTGATTTTTTTTCAAGATATTTTAGTTTAGAATTTGTATAAATACTTCATAATTTGAAGTAAGAGATATTGATTGTTGAATATAATTTCTCTACGAATTGTAATTTTCTAGTTGCTGGAAGCATCAATAATACAAGGACATTCTTCATAGGATTCATGTGGTGTACGAATTGGTGATGTTTTCTTTTGTTCACATGTTTAATTGTTGTCTCCTTTCTCTGTCAATTTTGAAAAGCTTAATTACATAACATAAATTGTGATGAATAAGATATGCTATACAGAACATCATATTCTCGTTGTTAGTAATTTATATGTTTTCTGTTGAAGTCAAATTAAGGAATCCTTCATTGCTCCTTAGTTTCTACTGAATCTTACATTTCTTTTGTTTCAAAATCCATTTAAAATTCTGAAAGATCCAACTAGTGAAACCTAGCTTGCCCTGTGAAACTCCTTTAAAGTTTAATGCAGATCTAGTTAATCTTTAGACTCCATAGCCTAATGGAATTATAGCAATTTAATCAACCAAGCAATCCAAACAAAAAACAATCAGTACAGTAATAACTACCCTAAAATTCAGATAAAACATAGCTAAATTTTACAAAGAGATCCCTCTCTAAAGCTAGCAGGGCTAGATCCATGCTTCCAAAGTGGTTTTGATGTTGTCCTATGTGTTTACTCCCTCAACTTCAAAAATATAGAATGACAACATAGTGGCCACCATACTAGGGAAGAACCTTTCAAATTCCCCAAAAAATTGTATCAAGTTCTAGATCTGATTACTAATGGTGGATAGTGATCAGACACAAGAAGGTTGTACCATTCACCTGACAACTCCACATTCAAAGTATCCAAAGCTTCAAATTTTTTAGTGTGACTCCACTGTCAAAGAATCCAAATTTGTAGAAAACTCATGGTGACTCCACTGCAAGTTGATCAGATTTCTTGCTAAACAAGATGACAAGTTATGTGGCAAATACTCTGTCTTGTGAAGTTTTAAAAGAAGTCAGGGATGAATTAACCAATTTTCAAATTGATGAAGATTTTTTAACGATTGTGTTTCTTTGTTTGAAATTAAGAAAATTTTATCCTGAAACTAAAGATTGTTTTCTTGAGTTAGTTGTTGAAAGATTCAAGAAGGATATTGAACTTTTAGATTATCACATTCAGTCCTATAATTTATGAGATCCTAAACAATTCTTGGAAAATATTCCTTCTCCAAAACAAGAGGAGATTGTATTGCCTTTTGATTTGCATATTGTTGAGAATTATGTTTTCAAGTACAGGACTGAAACTGAATAGTGGGAATCAAGGTTTAACCTTGAGACTACAACTGATGAAGGCCTGCAAGGTAAACTAATTAATCATGTCTTTACTGATCCTATAGGAACTACATGGAGGTTCTTTTCAGCTCAAGTGTTCAATCATGTTTTCATGACCAGATCCAACAGCAGTTGCCATTGCACTCTACAACTTTGATTTTATGGACAAAAAGTCAAGTTGTCCTTTTGATTGTGCTAACAAACAGTTAAGCAGCCCACTTGTTTCAAAAGCTACTTGACTAGATTCATTGGCATTTTTGTATTATTTGATTCAACATAGTTTTCAACAGTGTAGAGTAGGTAGCAGTGTGTAAATAAGCTTAGCACTCTGAGCATCTTTTTCAAGCATTATTGTCAGCTTCAGTTTCAGATTGCAGTCCAGTTTTCAGTTCAATGTATATTTCAGATTTCAGTGTGCATAATGGTCTTGATTTCAGTTTAAGAGATTTTCAATCATAGATATTTTTATGATAGAGTAGGTTGCAGATTTGGGATCGGCAAAATGGATCATGCTACTAGTCTATGGTGTTCTTAGCACCTCCAAGGAGACTACCATCCCCAGCTGGAGCCACTGTTAGGGTCCTATAATTTCTATAGAGTCACTTGATTATATTTGAAATGTTGTAAATAATATTTCATTCTCCAAATTATTTCCAAGAAGGTGGTCAAAAAGATAAAATGTGTTTAATTTTACATGTAATTATAATATTTGAGTTCATTATGTCTCTATCCAAAGTTCGGAGGCATCATGTATTATAACCAAAGTTTTAAGCACATGTCATAAGGGTCGAAAATGACAAAAGGAGTTTTTTGCTTGTGGTTAAGTCCCATGCAAATGTTGTAAATAATATTTCATTCTCCAAATTATTTCCAAGAAGGTAGTCAAAAAGATAAAATGTGTTTAATTTTACATGTAATTCTAATATTTGAGTTCATTATGTCTTTATCCAAAGTTTGGAGGCATTATGTATTATAACCAAAGTCTTAAGCGCATGTCATAAGGGTCGAAAATGACAAAAGGAGTTTTTCGCTTTTGGTTAAGTCCCATGCACCATCTAGCCACCTAATCGTCACTCCGTCAGATCAATGGTCAACAGGGTTTTTCAGCCACCCCTTGCCATCCTACCTTTATTGGTCGAGGGGGATTCGAAAAATGATTTCCTCACCGTCAATCCCACCCTTACATGTCCTCTCCTCAACATTTCGGACCCCCCTTCACCAATACCACAATCTGCCTCTACCCCCCTCCGAAAGAGGTATCCACTCCTTGCCGCAAACCGCCTTCCCAATTACGTCGACCGCCACTTCACTATCACCATGTATCCTCTGCCTATTACTCCCACACCAATGTCCACATGCCATATACCTCCTCATATTACACTCCTATTCTACCACCTAATCATATTTCCATTAACCATGTGCCTCCACATCATCCCCCACCTCCACGTCATATGTTTGTTTTGTGGTCAGTTAAATTATGTTTTTTTTCCCTATACAATAGAGTAATTTCAAACATGGTTTACCAACAATTGAGAGTCAATTTTCAAAATCGGGAAGAGTTTTTTTTTTCTAACATCCTTATGGACAAAAACCTCTCTCAGTTTTGTAACAATTATTACGGTTTTGGATATTTGAATGAATTGTTGCATGTATATTTTCCCAAATTTTCATATTTCAGTTAGTGTTTTCAAATGCTGTTTTCGAGTAGGTGGAAATGAATTTGCAAAAATTGAAAGAGGCTTTTGTTTCCAACATCATCATTTACAATAACCTCTCTCATTTTTCTAACACAAATTATGGTTTGGGATATACAAAGGTATTACAGGACCCTTTTTTTTCAGAATTTCGGGAGGAAAAAACTCAAAGATAAATAGTGACTTGGATGCCACCTCATCAAATAAGAGTTTCTATCAAATTTGAATTGCTCTTCTGTGTCACCAAAAATCGACAAAGATATTTCCAAGTAGATTAGTTACTTTTGAATGTCCTATATTTTAGTTCTATTTGTGTAAGACAATTTGTGATATGTGTAAACAAATCTTGATATTTTTTGAAGATATTTTAGTTTAGAATTTGTATAAATACTTCATAGTTTGAAGTAAAATATGTTGATTGTTGAATATAATTTCATCCGCGAATTGTAATTTTCTAGTTACTAGAAGAATCAATAATACAAGGAGATTCTTCACAGGATTCATGTGGTGTACAAATTGGTGATGTTTTCTTTTGTTCATGTGTTTAATCAATGTCTCCTTTCTTTGTCATTTCTGAAAAGCTTAATTATATAATGGAAACTGTGATGAATAGGATATGTTATACAGAACACCCTATTCTGGTTGTTAGTAATTTATATGTTTTATGTTGAAGTCAAATTAAGTAATCCTTCATTGCTCCTTAGTTTCTACTGAATCTTACATTTCTTTTGTTTCAAAGTCCATTTAAAATTCTGAAAGATCCAACTAGTGCAACCTAGCTTGCCTTGTGAAACTCCTTTAAAGTTTAATGCAGATCCAGTTAGTCTTTAGACTCCATAGCCCAATGGAATTATAGCAATATAATCAACCAAGCAATCCAATAAAAAAACAATCAGTACAGTAATAACTAGCCTAAAATTCACATAAAACATAGATAAATTTTACGAAGAGATCCCTCTTTGAACCTAGCTGGGCTAGATCCAAACTTCCAAAGTGGTTTTGATGATGTCCTATATGTTTACTCCCTCAACCTCAAAAATACAGAACGGAAAAAAGACAATGTATAGGCTAAAAGAAGGAAGAAGGACAAACCATTGATCAAGAATTGGGATAGAATTGTGGCAAAGATGAAGAGTAAGTTCTTGCCAAAGGATTACCAGCTAACTCTTTACAAACAGATGCAAAATCTTCAACAAAAGATAATGACAGTGAAGGACTACACCGAAGAGTTTTACAAGGTGAATTTGAGAGCAGGTTATGAGAAGACAACAAGGTATATCAATGGTTTGAGGTTAGATATCCAAGATGAAATCAACATACTTTCTCCAAGGACAATAGAGGAAGCATACTAGTGCGCCTTGAAGGCAGAAGAAGATATAGCTAGGAAGCAAAGCTCTGGAAGAGGACGTGGTTTTTCCAAAGGGAAAGGATAGACAGATGGAAGAGGAAAGCTTCCTGTGCAAAAGAATGATGAAGGTGACTCAAATCCGCAAGGGCAGTCAGAGAAAGAAGGTGGCAACATAGGAGGAAGACCTTACCAGAGAGGTAGAGGTAGAGGAATAGGTAGAGAGACTGCCTATCGATGTTACAAATGTAACAAATTGGGTTACTACTCTTTTGAATATCCTGAGAATGACAATACGGGACAGCGAGGTGCATACATAGCTCAAACCGAGGTAGTAGAAGCACAAGTACCTGAGGTAGAGAATGTGTCAGAGACTGGAGAGGTATTGATGACACACAAAGTCCTATTAAAACCAACAAAAGAGACTGTTGGACCAGTCCAAAGGAAATCCTTATTCAAGATAATGTGTAAGGGAAAAGGAAAATGCTACAAATTGGTGATTAAAAGCAAAAGTACGGACAATCTAGTCTCTCAAGAAATGGTGGAAAATTTGGGATTGAAAAAGATTAAGCACCCCACACCTTATAAGGTATCATGGTTGTAAAAAGGACACCAATTGTTGGTGCATGAACAAAGTGAAGTTGAGTTTCAGATAGGAAGGTATAAATACAATGTCCTTTGTGATGTAATGCCAATGTATGCTTGTCACATTCTTTTGGGTCACCCGTGGCAGTTTGATAGGAAGGTGACACATGATGGAGAGAGAAATTGGTATAAGTTCAAAAAGGATGGCATCAAGCACACTCGTGTACCATTGAAAGAGGAAGGTACAGCTCAAACAAACAGCCCAAAAGCATTGTTGCTTAGTGGAAATGAATTTCTACAATAGATGGAAGAAGAAGAGGTAAGCTATGCAGTGGTTTGGAAGCCAAAGGTAGTACTTCTACACACTGAAATTGTAGATTTACCTATTGAAGTTTAGGAGTTGTTGCATGAGTTTCATGATATTGTAGTTGATGAATTATCAAGTGAATTGCCACCCAAAAGAAGCACCAATCATCACATACCGGGAGCAATTATTTCAAACTAGGTTGCATATCGAATGACACCCAAAGAGAATGAGGAAGTGAGGAAGCAAGTCCAAGAATTTTTGGACAAAGGAATAATAAGAGAAAGTTTGAGTCTATGTGTCATACCTACAGTATTAAGTCCAAATAAGGGTGGAGAATGGAGAATGTGCACTGACTCTAGAGCAATCAACAAGATCACCATTCGTTATAGATTTCCATTGCTATGGATGGATGATATGATGGATTGCTTGGGTGGGGAAACTTACTTCTCAAAGATTGACCTTAAAATTTGTTATCATCAAATTTGGATAAGAGAAGGAGACGAGTGGAAGACATCTTTCATGACCAATGAAGGCTTGTGCGAGTGGATGGTCATGACATTTGGCTTGTCAAATGCACCCAATACCTTTATGTAGCTAATGAGTGAAGTCTTGAAGGAGTTCATGGGTAAGTTTCTCATTGTTTACTTGGATGACATTTTAATTTTCAGTCAAACTAAAGAAGAGCACTTAAGACATTTGAAGTATGTTTTAGAGAGATTGCAGCAAGAAAAGCTATTGATTAACATGAATAAGCGTTCTTTTATGAAGAGTGCACTTGTATACTTGGGTTTTGTCATTTCTAAGGATGGCTTGAAAATAGACATGGAGAAGATATAGGAAATTGTAAATTGGCCCTCACCTAAGAACATTTTTGAGGTGAGAAGTTTTCATGGCTTAGCCAGCTTCTACATAAAACTTATCAGGAATTTTAGTGGCATTTGTGCACCCATCATTGACACCATCAAGAAGAAAAGGAAACCATTTTATTGGACAACAACAGTAAAAAAAATCAATTATTGAAGAAGAAGATCACTGAGAAGTCGGTGTTGAAGTTGCCAGACTTAAATCATCCCTTTCAAGTGAGATGTGATGCTAGTTGGATAGCCATTGGAGCTGTACTGAGCCAAGAAGATAAGCCCGTTGCATATTTTAGCGAGAAGTTAAATGAGTCAAAACATAAATACTCTTCCTACGACAAAGAATTTTATGCAGTGGTTCAAGCTTTGAAGCATTAGAGGCATTACTTGATGTCTAATGAGTTTTTTCTATACACAGATAATTCTAGCTTACAATACATTATGCAGCAACATAAGTTAAATCATAAACATGCAAAGTGGGTGGAATTCCTTCAAAATTTCACTTTTGTTTTGAAGCACATTAGTGGGAAGGCAAATAAGGTTGTCGATGCCTTGAGTAGGAGATGCTTAATCATGCAAGAAAGTCAAATACAAATTTTAGGCTTTGATTATTTGAAGGACTTGTATGACATTGATGCTAATTTTAAAGAAGCTTTTGCAACATGTAAAAATCCAGGCAATAGGGATAGCATTCCATGGATAGAGTTTATGTTGCAGGATGGGTTATTGTTCAAGAACAATCAACTATGTATTCCCAATTTCTTAATGAGGGAAAACTTGGTCTAAGAAAAGCATAAGGGGGGATTGGTTGGACACTTTGGTGTTGAGAAAACACTTGGGTAGCTGATTCACTTCTTTTTTTGGCCTAAGAAGAAGGTAGATGTACAAAGGTACGTGAGTAAGTGCAGGGTATGTCAACATGCGAAAGGGAGAAGTCAGAATGTTGGACTATACATACCATTACCCATTCCCAACAGACCTTGGGATTTGGTGAGTATGGACTTTGTTCTGGATTTAACAAGAACTCAACAAGGTAATGATTCAATCCTTGTAGTTGTGGATAGGTTTAATAAGATGGCTCATTTCATTCCGTGTTTCAAAACTAGTGATGCTACTCATGTGGCTAATTTGTTTTTTGATGAGATTGTTCGGTTGCATGGTTTGCCAAAAATTATAATATTTGATAGGGACACAAGATTCACTGAACATTTCTAGAGGACCTTGTGCAAGAAACTTGGCACTAAGCTAAATTTTAGCTCAGCCTGACATCCACAGTCTGATTGGCAAACAGAGGTTATAAACATGAGTTTGGGTAATTTTTTGAGGAGTTTAGTAGGTGACCAACCAAAGAAATGGGATCATGTGTTATCCCAGGCTGAGTTTTCCTATATTGACTCACCTAATAGGAGCACAAGAAAGAGTCCATTTCAAATCTTGCATGACATGCATCTGAGGGGAATTTGTGAGCTAAGAGACTTAGGAAATCTTGATAATGTAAGTGTTGATGGAGAGGATTTTGCAATAGCCATGAGTGAGATGCATGAGCAAGTAAAACAAAGATTGCAAGGTACAAGCAACAGCTACAAGCAACAAGAAAATGTACACAGGAAAGAGGTAAACTTTGAAGTGGGAGATGTGGTCCTAGCTCACCTAAGAAAAGAGAGGTTTCTAAGGGGAGAATATAACAAATTGAAAATGAAGAAGATAGGACCTTGTAAGATCCTCCGCAAGTTTTCGGTGAATTCTTATGAGCTGGAGTTACCTCCAGGAATTGGCATTTCACCCATTTTTAATGTAGCCGATTTGTACCCCTACACAGTTGGTGATGCAGATCAAGCTTCTGGAAATATTGACCAGGATGAAGGAAAGGAACATTAGTGGCTGAAGCAAATGCTTTTGGTAAAGAGTTTAGAGGCTAAATAGATTTTGGATACAGGTGTTGCCAAGAAGACCAGAAGGAAAGAATACTTGGAATATCCTGTGAAGTGGAAAGACCGTCCGATGGAGGATTCTACTTGGATGGATGAAGAAACACTACAGAAAGCAGGTCATTCTATAGAAGATCTTATGAGTTGATAAGATAATCACCTTATGAGTGACGTCAGTTGAAGATTTATTAAACAAAAGGTATTACAGACTCATGTGCTAGTGCGTGTTCTGTGTTATTGGAACAACGGATCGATCAGATTGCCAATACACAGACATTTTAAATGGAAAGACAGCAGAGAAATACAGTAAGCAACACAAAGACACAAACAATTTTTAATAAGGAGTTCACCCTATTCTCCAGGGCTACATCTCTGGTCCGGCTTCAGTGGTGGCCTTGTTTTATTGTGTCTTATAGCAGAGAAATTACAATACAGGGACTCAATGTGAGTTCTCCTGAAGCAGATTTTGCTAGGTAAGGTGGTTCTTGGATTCCCCAAGCCACTCAGAGTTCACAAACTCTTTTTCTTCCTACTAGCTCTATGACCCTTGGCCTACAGTGGAAAGAGCCAATGTGATGCTCAGTCCGGACAGATTCCTCTATGGAAAGGCTTGAATCTTCAAGCTCTATGGTGCTCAATGCTGCCTATGGTCAACTCGGCCCTCTATCTCCTTTTCTTGGCTTTACTGTTCTTTGTGTTTAGTCCTCCTCTCAGGGTTCACTGTTCACTATCTCTCTTGGTCGCTTGGACTCCTCTCCAAATCCCCCTCTTCCTCTTTTGACTGTCTCTATTCATGGCTTTAACCATTCGATCCCTATGCCTATTCGATTCCTCTCCCACTTGTGTCGGTTCTCCTTCTGCAGTTGCGCTTGGAGTTCCTTGTTCGGCATCAACATGAACGCTCGGGAAGTGCCATGTCTCCCCGTCTGAACAGCGCCAGCCTACTCGTCAATTCATTTCTTCGGTTATGTCGTGGATACGTTCTTTCCCCACTGTGGCGGTCAAACAGATTCCAAATCCCTTTAAATCGCGACTTAATTCCCTGTCGATTCCCCTTCTTTCTATCGGGCACAATCTCAGTCGTCCGATCTGGGCTCCTCAAGATCCGACGTCATACGCACGTCGAGCGCAGTTGACTTGCTTGACCAATAACGCGCGATCACTACGATTTTTCTCTCACCTCCACTGCCACACATCAATCGCTGAGTGGGATCTCTCTGCTCTCCTCCAAAACCTCTTACCATTCAAGGGCACCCCAATCAAAACCACCAGTTTCCAGGGCGCGGGTCCCGCCTTTGTCCTTTAGCGTTTTTTGTTTCTCCTCCCATGTTCTCTGGCTCCCAACGTGACTAAGGGCTTAAGGCTTCCCCATTTTGGCCCTGTTTGCCCCGCATCAAAATCGCCTCCTTTTCCCGATCTGGGGCTCCCAGGGGCTGTTTTGACCTCCTGCGCAGTCTCCATGGGTCTCGGTCAGCGTGCTTTGACTGAGGTCCTCGTCATTCCACGTTGGTGGCCATTGCCACTAGTTCAAGGCGTTTTTTTATCGTTGTTTTGGAATTTTCAAGGATTTTTTCAACTCGATACAGTCAAGGTTCTTGACAATCTTTTTTGGATCCGATTCGGATCACGACCTTCCTACTGAAAAAGCTTTTGGACCACCAAAAGTTGGTTTTCTTCAAGAATCGACTAAGTGAGGAAATTGTTGTCTCACTTGTCCAATCTCAATCCACTTCGCATTGCTCGGCTTTGAACCTTTAAACCCAATTCTGAGGTATTCCACTTGTCCACTGCGCGTCATCCTCACCTTCCTCTCCAGCACTATGTCTTCCTGCAATCCATTAAGATATTCAGGTAGCAGGTCGTCAACAAAAGGTAATTGACTCTGCTCTTCAAGGTCCTCAATAATTGAAGGTTCAAACAACCTCAAGCAATCTGCGTTCACGACTAAGTAGATGTGCATGTAAGCTGGTAGATCAAGGTGAAAAGCATTCTCACCAACCTTCTCAAGTATCTGAAGGGTCCATACCTGATAGGTTTTAGCTTTTTACCTTCACCTTGCATTCTTTCCTTGCTGATATACAGCCAGACTTGGTCTCCAACTTGAAAACTATGCTCCATCTAATGCTTATCATGCATAGCCTTGTACTTGGCCTGGCTCTTTTCCAGCTGTTCTTGTACTACTTGGCGGATTTCATGGATCTGTTTAATGAACCTAGTTGCATTGTCCACATCATTATGTATATCAACCATGGTATCTTTACCAAAGACAAAATCCAAAGGAGACCTTGGTATGAAACCAAAACAGGTCTCAAAAGGAGATCTCTGTGTAGAAGAGTGTTTGGATCTATTGTAAGCATGCTGCACATAGCACAAGTGCTCATCCCAAAGCTTAGGATGTTTGCTGCAATATCCTCTCAGTAACTGGGTCACCGTCCTATTAACTACTTCTGTTTGGCCATCTGTTTGTGGATGAAAAGCTGTGATTTTCTTTAATTTGGTGTCCATTAGTTCCCACAGACTGGACCAAAACCTTCCCACAAATCAGGTGTCTCGATCAGATACAATAGAAGTGGGTAATCCAAAATGAACCCATACATGTTCAAAGAATAATTTTGCAGTTTGTTCAGTCGTAATCTGTTTACTACAGGGTATCAAAATAAACATTTTGCTGAACCTATTCACAACAACATATAGATAATCATGACCTTTCGTATATTTAGGCAGTCCTCCAACGAACTGGCAAGGGAGTGTACAAGCCTAGTTTTCTATTGTTGGGCTTGCTTTTAGCACACATGGCACACCCCTTTACATATCTAGAAACTGTCTCTCATTTTTGGCCAATAGCAGAACCTTTGCAGCTGTGCAACTGTTTTACTTACCCCAAAGTGACATGATATCAGAGAAGTGTGTGCTTCCCTAATTATCTTTGCTCTCTCTATTTGTGGAAAGCAGAGTTTCCCACAATGATATAAGAGTCGGTCCTTCACATGATAGTCCAATTCTTCTACTCTTTTGCCTTGACTCAAAGTTACATATACATCTTTAAAGTCCATATCCTGAGCATACTGTTCTATGTAGCTTTCATGCAGCACAGAATAATGCTTAAGTATGGTGGATGCATTTATAATGGGTCTAGATAACATGTCTGCAACCTTGTTATGTATGCCCTTTTTATATCTGATGACTAAATGAAACTGTTGTAGAAACCCCATCCATTTGTAATGTCGTGATTGTTGCAACTTAGTTTGGGAGTGTAGATATTGAAGTCGCTGATGATCAGTGTGTATTACTGTTTCTTTGCCCATTAAATAATGTTTCCACTTTTTCACACTCTGAACTAATGCATACAATTCTTTATCATATGTACAATAGTTAACTATTGCAGAATTAAAAGTCTCAGAATGATAACATATGGATTTACCGTGTTGTGTCAACACTACTCCGATGGCATAGTCACTGGCATCAGTTTGGATCTCAAATGGTCTTTGTAGATCTGGCAGTGCTAGTACAGGTGTTGCACTAATTCTTTCTTTCAAGGTGTCGAAGGCTTTCTACTATTTGCCTCCCCACTGAAATACCTTGTTCAATCCTATCAAAGCATGTAAGGGAGCTGCAATTGAGGAAAAATTTGAAATGAACTTCCTCCAATACTGAGCTGCTCCTAAGAAGCTTCTCACTTCTGTAGCAGACTTGGGTTTAGGCCATTTAATGATGATTGTCACTTTAGAGGGATCTATTTTCAATTCACCTCCCCTACTATATGACCCAAATAATTTAGAGAGGTTTTGCCAAATTCACATTTGGAAAGTTTAACATAAAGTTTTTCTCTTTTCAAAACATCTAATGTCTGCTTAACATGCTCTAAATGTTCTTCCCACGTTTTACTAAAAATCAGAATGTCATCCAGATACACAATAACAAAATCATCAAGAAAATGTCTGAGTACATCATTCATTAATATCATGAAAGTAGCAGGGGCATTGGTCAAACCAAAAGACATAACCAGCCATTCATACAATCCCTGCTTTGTTTTGAAAGCAGTCTTCCATGCATCTTGCTATGCAACTTTGACCTAATGGTATCCACTGTGCAAATCCAGCTTGGTGAAATAAACAAATTCCTTCAATTGATCTAAAAGATCATCTATGCGAGGAAGGGGATAACGATTTTTGATTGTTATCTTATTCAGTGCTCAGTAGTCAATGCACATTCTCCACGAGCCATCTTTCTTTCTCACCAAAACAATTGGAGACCCACAAGGCAATATGCTAGGCCTGATGAACCCTTTCTCAAGCAACTCCTGAACTGCTTCTTGATTTCAACATTCTCTAAAGCAAACAACCTGTACATCCCAATGTTAGGAAATGGAACATCTTGCTACAAAATAATAGCATGTACTATTCCCTTTTTGGGTGGCAGACCTTTAGGTTCTTGAGATAGTATATCATATTCTGAAACAACTTTTTCTAAATTAGCTTGTTGTTTAGCATTATAGCCCTCAAATATATTGGTTTTATCAGGGTTCTTTTCCTTTACAACCATCAGTAGGAACTGTTTGCATGAATTTATCATTATTTTCATCTGTCCTGAGTTTATGAGAGTATAATTATTCTTGAGCTTGTGAGCTCTTACAAAGTATTTGATTCCATCTTTAACAAGTAGATACTTGTTCTCAGCTCTATAGAAAATAGCCTTTCTATCAAGTAAGTGTTACACAGTAATTTGTCACCGTTTGTCACCGCCCCTGTTACCCCCTTCCTGCACCTTGGAGGACGCATTCTGGGACTTTTGAGAAGTGACAAGACTTGAAACCACTTGCATCATTCCCCTATGAATATGAGCTTCACATGCCTTGAAGACATCTCTTGCAGCTTGCCCATAAAAATAGCCCTTTTTACATTAGCGCGAGTTCACTGTGTTCTTCCCACGCCAATGGGGAAACTCCTGCAAAGAGGGCATGCTATTAGCACTCTGTCCCAGAGTCGCAATCACGCCAACCTATTTGGGCAAAGTTTTTAACAAATAAATCTCCGAAAGTTCTGTCCAACTCATTCACCAACTGAATCTATGTTAAGTGAAGATGGTTTGGCTTCGAATCTCCTTGAATGGGAAGTAGTTTGCCACCCTTCCATGGAAGTTTCAAAGTGATGAAGCCAAATCCATTATTGTTGTGATTGATCTTATCCCTTCCTTTTTCATCTATAAAAGCTTGTCTCCAT
>APFE031129279.1:0-14831 GCA_000404065.3 Pinus taeda
AGAAACTTGTCTCTATGGTGTTTGATCCAGGTGCTAGATGAAGCTATGTTAGTCCTAAGGTGGTAGAAAAGTGTCAACTGCAGAGCAATAAGTTTCTAAAACCATGGCTAGTTCAATTAGCCATCGAAACAAAAAGAAGGGTAATTGCAAAAACATAACGTTGTCCCATAACAATTTCAGTGCAACCCATTTATGTTGGCCTTAATATACTTCCTTTGGGTTCTTATGAAACTCTAATCAGGATGGATTGGTTGGAAAAATGTTGGTCCCTTGTGGATTGAAAAACAGAAAAATGTCAATTTTATCACTGAATCAGCCCAAAGGAAGCAGCTCCAAGGAATGAAAACCAGTACCAAGTTGCGTCCTATCACTGCTAGTCGACTAGGGAAATGTATCAAAAAGGGCTGTCAAATTTATGCTGTTCAAGTGGGATTTACAAACACCAAAAATAAAATGACCTCCTTGGAAAATATTCTCGTAATTCAGGAATTTGTTGATGTATTTCCTGAGTCCATTCCAAGTTTACCACAAAAGCGTGATATCAATTGCACCATCGAACTAATTCAAAGCACAACCCTTATATCCAGTGCCCCTTATCGCATGAGCATACTTGAGTTAACTGAACTCAAAATGGAGTTCTAGGAGTTTCTAGACAAAAAGTACATACGCCCCAGTGTGTCCCCTTGGGGAGCTCCCTTACTGTTTGTACAGAAAAAAGACGGGACCCTGAGATTATGCATCAATTACTGCCAGTTAAACAAACTAACCATCAATAATAAATATCCTTTACCATGTATTGATGATATATTTGATCAACTACAAGGAGCCAAAGTATTCTTGAAAATCGACTTAAGATCTGGCTATCATACAATAAGGATAAAGGAGGAGGACATTTACAAAACTGCATTCTATACTTGTTATGGTCATTATGAGTTTTTTGGTGTTTCTGTTTGGCCTCACAAATGCCCTAGCCACCTTTATGAGTCTGATGCATGGTATTTTCCAGCCCTACCTTGATAAATTTGTATTGATTTTCATTGATGACATTCTAATATACTCTAAGAATCAGGAGGAGCATAAAGAACATTTGAGGATAGTGTTGAAAAATTTGTGGGAAAATTAGTTATATGCTAAATTTAGCAAGTGTGACTATTTCAAATATCATATTCAATACTTGGGTCACGTTATATCAGCAGATGGAATAGCGGTGGACCTAGAGAAGATAGAAACCATTATGGAATGGACAGCTCCAAAGACTGTCGCTGATATCAGATCATTCGTGGATTTGGCCAGGTATTACTGTCAGTTCATTGAGGGATTTTCAAAAATCACCTTTCTAATGACCTCCGTATAAGAAACGGGGCGCGCTTTCCAATGGACAGCAGAGTGCCAGCAAAGTTTTAAACGACTAAAACACCTGCTTATCACTGCACATGTGTTAAAGGTAGTAGATCCAAAAAAGTCTTTCATGGTTTGCACGGATGCTCGTAAATAAGGTGTTGGCAGAGTGCTCACACAAGAAGGAAAAGTGATTGCTTATGAATCATGGAATTTAAAGGAGTATGAACAATGATATTTTGCTTATGACCTTGAATTGACAGCAATAGTGCATGCACTTAAAATGTGGTGACACCACCTGTTGGGAAAGAAATTTTTACTGTTAACACATCATAATAGCCTTACAAATTTCTTCAACTAGTCCAGCTTACATGCTCGATAGGCCAGATGAACAACATTTTTAAGTGAATTCGACTTGAAATGAAACATCTCAAAGGAGAGGAAAATTGAGTGGCTGACAGAGTGAGCAAAAAAGTGCATTGTATTTACGAGGTCCAAATCAGTCAAGTACGCTCAAACATTCATGAGATCATAAGGGAAGCATCTATTAAGGATCTAGAGTACACTTTTATTTGGCAACAAACAAAGGAAGCTTTGTTGAAAAAGGAAATATTAGATTTTAAAATAAATTTCGACAACATCCTCACCTTGAAAGAAAGAATTTATGTTCCTAACCAAAACCCTGTTAAAGAATTGATATTGGATGAGTTTCACCAGAAACCATGTGTTGGCCACCCAAGATACTAGAAATTGTTTTCAGCCATCAAGAAAGGGTATTTTAGGCCTGGGTTAAGGAAAGATGTTATAGAGTACTTTTCCAAATGTTTGGAGTGTCAACTGGTGAAGGCAAAACACCAACACCCCACAAGTTTGTTGCAACCTTTGCCCATTCTAGAATGGAAATGGGAGACCATATCGCTAGACTTCATCACCGGGTTACCTCACACTAGGAAGTGGCACGACTCAATTATGGTGGTAGTAGACAAATTAAGTAAAACTATTCACTTCATACTTGTGAAGTCCACCTACAAAACTGTGGAAATCGCAGACATATTTATGAAGGAAATTTTTCATCTACACGGAATACCCAGGGTGGTGAGTTTCGATAGGGATGTAAAATTTACATCCAAATTATGGAAAACTCTCTTTTAAGGATTGGGTACTCAAATCCAATTTAGTACAGCCTACCATCCTCAAATGGATGATCAGACCGAATGGGTAAATTAAGTGCTGGAGGACATGCTACACATGTTTGTGATGCAACAGCCACAAAAGTGGGAATATTATCTCCACTTGGTGGAATTTCATATAATAATGGGCATCATGAATCACTGCCCATGAGCCCCTTTGAGGTGTTGTATGGAAGGAAGTGCAGGGTGCTCATAAATTGGAATAATCTAGTTAATAAGCTAGCATTGGGACCTGACATACTAGCATAAATGGAGGAGACTATTAAAAAGGTTCAACAAAATCTAATCGCTACTCAAGATAGATAGAAAGTGTATGCAAACAAAAAGAGGAAATTCAGGGAATTTCAGCTGGCAGATCATGTATATTTAAGGGTAAAGCCTTGAAAATTTTCCTTACAATGGCAGGGTTGTGTCAAGTGAGCACCCTGGTACTGTGGACCATTCCAAGTTTTGGAATAGATTGGGCCAACAGCCTACAAGATTGCATTACCAAGCCACATTCGGGTCCAAAATGTGTTCCACGTGTCCTTGTTAAAAAAATATGTGTATAATCCTCAGGATATCATTAACTGGGAAAATATTTAGGTAATCGGTTAAGTGGAATATATGACTTTTGAATTGACTGTTCTGAAAAAGGTTGTGACTATGAATTGTTTCTTTTGTTTAGGTCAAACCGGAATGAGAGTTTCTGGCACAACCTCTTCGTATTCTCAATCGGAGAGAAACCACCTTGCGGAAGCAAGCCATCAGCGAGGTTAAAGTGCGGCGGAAGCACTTTGGCTCAAATGAGGCCACCTAGGAGGAGGAATTTATGTGGAAAACTTATCCGATGTTGTTTTTTGAAAGAAGAAAGAACACCGGGGACAATGTTCGTCATATGGGGGGGAGATGTAACACCCCAAGATGCCTAAAAAGTACTGTGTTTACTAAATTGATCTTTACCATTTATTACTTTAGTTTTACTACCTCATGATGTTAAATAATAAATGCCTGAGGCTGGAAGGCCAAGAAACATATATTTGGTTACCTAAATTATTGGTAATTAGGAATCCAAATACTTTAACAAAAATAGAAATTGTTTACATTAATTAAAAGAAACAGTTACAAAGACAGCTACCAATCTGCCCTAAAGTGAGATTTAGATGGGGGAAAAAGATCCAGGAGAACTATCCTCGAGCTAGGTGGAATAAACCAGTGAGAAAACTCTCAAGAACAGTCAGTGAAAGTATTCGACTTGAGGCGGGACAAGAGTCCGAAGGCTCAAGATACTTGATTATGGCTAGAATTAATTTAACTATGAACAAGAGAAAGTGCATGTGGAGGGTCTGGTCGTAATTTCTAGGCTCGTGGCTGGGAGGAGAGACTTTCCAGAAGTGTTTGGATCTTACAAGTTACTAGCATTGAACATATAAGTATGATAGAAAGTTTCATTATAAATTAATACTGGACTGTGGAAATCAATCTAATGATAAAGTAGAATTTATCAATTTGAATTGATGTTAATAGAGTAAACTCAGGAATGTAATTCCTTGAAAGTGCATTATTACAGAAAATAGGAAATACCAGTTTCACAAATGAAATCATAGACAATTCATTATCGCAAAACATCAAAATAACAATTAATGCTAGCAAATTATGGAAAAATATGTTCATTCAATAGTTAAACAATCAAATTTTCTCAAGTATGAAGAGTAGTTTATTATAATAAAACAACGAAATATTCTGTATGAGATATTACAAGAGCTTTGTAGAATGGACAATAGGAAACACCACTAGTTTCAAAAGAATTTATCTCTAACATTAAACCAATAGTCACACACACACACACACACACATAAACCATGTTATCGAACATTGAACTTATGTAGAAATGAACTAAATATTAAACTGCATGTTATTACAGTAGTAAAATAGAAATATTTAATCTTAAACAGGATTGTTATGGAGAAATCAGACGAAACAACCAAAACCCTGAGCAAGGAAAAACAAAGGTATGCTCGGCCCATCATTCAATTCAGCAATAAATTACTACAGTGCCTTTTAAAAATAATATGATAGACCTTTTAAACAATATGTTAAATGGAATAGATTAAATAAGTCTCACATTAGCAAATTAAAAGCATAGAGCTACATTTCGAAATGTTCTCGATAGCCGGAGCGTGCTGACATGACTAGAACTTAAAAAAATAACTATCATGTGTATAAATAGCTTAAAACACTACAACAAAGAAGAAACCCCAAAAACCCTCAATGGATTAAATATGGAGCATTCACAAAACTGTAGGTGCAATGCACAGTACTCGACCTATTCCTGTATATTGATAAATATCTATGACTCAGCCTCTATTTTTGGATAAGTAAACATGTTTATAACTTAAGTTCATGAACCAGAAGTAAGAGATCCAACCTATAAATAAACATGGATGCCATAAGCTCTTAAGACTTTAAGGGTCGTGGTCTTTTTCAAATAACTATATGAGAAATTATGTATGAGTACCTGTTACACAAGCCAGAAGCAATGAAGTGAGTATGCATTTGATTCTACGTCATATGCTAACAGAATGACGCCAAAGGAGGAGATTTTTCCTGAGTTGGAAGGGTTTCCTCTTTGAATAGCCTACCTTTGTACCAATGTGCTATCTTAATTAAGAAAAGAAAGACACGGTTTAAAATCTAAAACCTTTTAACAAAAAGAAGACAAAGATTTGCAAAATTTAGGGTTACGTTGATGAGGGACTTACCTTTCGAAAATGGCCTTTGGAATAGAGTGTTCCCTGCTATATTAGAAGCTCCTCAAACCATCCCTGTGCAGTGGAGGCAAGCCATTAAAATTGGTACCAGATAGAAAACCCCAAGCAGACACTGAATTCATATTATGCAGACAAATGAAACCATGTTTTATTAGTTCGTCAGGGATACCTGCCACCACATGTCTAACCGTCACTATCATCTCAAACAACAGAAAGCTCAACACTTGAACAAAAGCGCTCAACAATCCAAACCATCGCAGAGCAGCAAGAAACCTCAAAACGACAACAATAATGAGTCTACTAGTTGTTGGTGTGAAAAGTTGGTTAGGTGATTAAACCCTAAACCCCCTCCGCCGTCGAATCATCTGACCAAGATCAACGGGCACAAAGTAGGACAATTGTCGCAAGCTAGTGGAACTTGTTGGTAGGCACATGCAGCCTCCTGGTCTATCCTCTTGCTGTGTGTTTCCATGTATAAGAGCCAACTCAGTAAAGTTTGGGGAGGGACCATGTGCACACTAAACCAAAAGAAAAAAATATCTCCATGCCAATTTCGTTATCTGTGTATTGTAATATCACACGAATTACATATAAGCTTTGTCTGGTTCTGTGGACTTATATCTTAAATACATTTAATACTTCCATAATCTATGGCAGGTCCTTTATCCAAGGTCGGATATGTGTATAGGTAATTTTTTTTTTATTATTTTTTTTTTCTATATATTTCATAAGTTTCTTATTTAGTTGTTACATTTTCATTTCTTTTTAAATGAATGGTGTCATGACACCTAAAAATGAAGTAATGAAATTTTTATTTTCCACCTTCTTTAAATAAATATTTCATGACATGTAAAAATTTAATGGGTTTTTATTCTTAGCATAGTATACCATTGGATGCTTTTTGTTTCTTTTTATTCTTAGCATATTTTGCAGTAAACTTTCCTCGAAATTAGGCACGAATTTCTTAAAATGGTAAGTTTGAGCTTCATAATCTACACAATTCAAGTCCCCTATTCACAGGGTTAAATCTATTTATGCATTCAAAATTACATTTTAAATCAATCTCACTATCAAATTTATTGATTCCAATAAAAATTACTTCCACCTACTTTGGAATAAATATTTTCAACAAATTAATGGACTTCTATTTTTCACCTCTTTTTGAATGAGTGTTTCATGGAACCTAAAGATAAAGTAATGGTATTTTTAATTTCCACCTCATTTATGTGAATTTTTTCATAACATGGAAAAATAAATTAACAGGCTTTTATTCTTAACATAGTCTAACCATTTAATGTTTTCAATTATTTTCCACTAATTTCTTGGAATTGTAAGTAGAGCTCTATAATCTATACAATTCATGTGTCTTCACATTCACAACATTGAATCTATTTATGCATTCAAAAATATATATTAAATAACTAAAATTACAATCTCACGATAAAATTTATTATGGGATTCTAGCCAAACAATAAATACTTTTCACCTACTTTTGAACAAATTTGTTCATGGTAGGGGAAAACAAATTAATGGACTTATTTTTCAGATCTCTTTCAATTACTTGTTTCATGACACCTGAAGATGAAGTCATGGAAATTCATTTTGCACAACTTTTGAACTTGACTTGAAATGTTCAGATATGAAGACACCCCAATGCTAAGCAAAACTGTATATTAAACATGTTAACAAATAACAAGTAGGTTGTTAAGGAGAAGACCTAGTGGTTATAGTGGTAGTGGTTGGAATTGATATTGTGCCACCAAAGTAGGAATTAGACTTAGTTGCTAATTCTTCTAGTTATTTATAAAAAAAAAAACAAAATAAAAACTTAACTCTTAAATTCTTTATATCAAAGAAAAAATAAATCTAAACATGGAAAGCATTAATTGTGTCTAATATTGAAGCTCATAATTTTAACCTTTATTTTCTTGAACGATGAAGTCTAATGAATTTTGCCTTAATAATCATGTAATGCTAAGGTATTTATCTTGGTTATTTGTTTACATGTAGTGTGATGATGAATCAAGGCTATGTGTGTCACAAATTTTCAGAGAATAGTCCTTCATTGTGTGGCCATGATCATTGCCCATTGTTACCTAGTTCTCAAATTATTCTTTAGAACATATCCTTTCACAAGTGAATATTAGTTTGAGTTCATTTTTTTCTTGCTTTCTATGAATCATGGTTATTTCTTACTAATTACTATTGGTTATTTTCATTACTTACGTGTTCTCTATACATCATAGTTATTTCTTACTAGTTATTAGTTATTTTCAATATTTTTTTTTGGCTCTCTATGCATCATGGGTATGCGAAAGACTGTATTAGAGCAAGGTTGTAGTTCCTGAGTCATATGGGTCATCAAACAAGTGAAATTTCATGCAAAGGGTAAGTCAAGGGCACCTTTTTGGTTGGAATAGTTTCTTGAAAGCAAGAATTTTAAGAAATATTGGAAAATTAGGATTATCCATACAATGATGTGGATTCCATGTGTGTGATGATATGGTGACGGTAATGTTGATATGCCAAGATGGCAGATCAATGATGGGGCCATGGTGGAAAACATTAAGGTGGGGTAGCTGGGGCTAGTTTATGGTATAACATGGTGGATTCCATTGGATATCATGTGGCTACAACACATTAATAAGTTGTATCATAAATTTTTTAATGTGGTTTTGTAACTTTGCAAAAAATCTCAACACCAATTGGTAAGAGTTGCATTGCTAAAAGTGGTATGGCCCCAACAAGCAATATTGAAGGTTTGGGAGAAATTAACCTACCTCCCATTAAAGGTTCTAATATGTGATTTGTATCCGAGCATTTTATCTCCACTCGTATGTGATATACACACCCGACATACTTTGTTTTTAATCATACATTTAAGGAGTAGGTGGTGGTCCTATTAACAAAATATCATGTTTAAGGAGGAAATGAATATTACTAAATTCACCATGACTTTCTTGTAATATTATGAGTTGAGAACTCCCATTCATTAATGATAATTATCACTTGGATTTGATTCTATATGGTTACAAGGTTCCACTATCTATAAATTAGTGTTAACACAGTAGTTGTCCTATAAGATTTAAACTAGTCTATCCATCTTAAACCTAGATCTTCCAAGACTCGAGAGGGATCAATTTTATTTGCACTCTAAAAGAGATTTGCATCTCAAGAGATTTGATCCCTCTCTAGGCTTGGTAGATCAGAGTTAACATGGATTTAGGATGATTTGAGATTTAATTATAAACATAATTATAAATATAATTATTAATTTTATGGTTTTTATTTTATTTTAATTCTGACATCTCCATATAACAAACATTACAAAAAAAAATATAAATGTATACAAGATTAATTGATATTAAAGCATAAGGTTGTATTAGATACTCATTACATTAATTTTAATTATGTGCATGCGATATTCATTACATTAACTAAGGTACGATGAGAGCTGAGACTTGTAACTTGGTGAAAACTAAATGTGCCTTACGTTATGACCCACTTTCGTTAACTCGCCTAGTGACTATACACCAACCTAGATGGGGTTACATCAACATTGGTTCACTGAGGATGGCATCGAACTCTCAAGAATCATTCTCAACCCTACACTTGTCACTACAGATCTTGAACTCAACAGCCTAATCGAAAATCCTTCTTACAACCCTAGGATTGGCAGTGTAGATGCAAAGGAGGTCATTGAGGAATTAGATCTGCAAGTCCAATGACCACAAATTCCTGGGAATATGCATCTCGGGTAAACATCCTTCTTTCACCAGTAAAATCCTGACTGTGTTTCCTTGGGTTATTGATAAGTTCTCATATTAGGGCACGTTTCTTCGGCTAACCGAACTTTTTTCTTATATCCCTATTTTCATTGTACCTAGGTTTTCAACCTTCTCACTTGGAGATTGTTTTCTTGTATTGACAAGTGAGGTCCATGTTTGTTGTGAACATTACTTGTGATAACAGAATCTCAGGTTACAAATTGATTATTTTCTTCATTTCCAGGTTGGAAACTGAGCCATTATTGGTTGGAACCTTTGTTCCAGAAAGCGTTGCTTCAACCATATTTCGAGTCTTATGAATTCAGGTAGTTTGTTAGGATTAAGGGTTTTCTAGTTGGGTACCTTCTAAGGTGAATATTTGGCTTTATGCTCTAAATTATGGCTACGTCCTCATTTCTCTTAGAGTTATTTTTATGTAATATTGAATACATGGTGCATCCATGCTTTACCAACCTGTAATTTTCATTGTAAATGTGTTCATTGTTTAAATAACTCATAGTTTATCTTGAGGGTTAAATAATTCGTATTGGGTGTTAGAATGCAATATTTTGTTGTAGAATAAACATGGTCGTCAATCAAAGCTATTCTTGCTCCAAATTATTCTCAGTATGCATTTCTTGTTTACTTACTTATACCCGCTCCCTACGACTATCTGTTCCCAACCAGACTTAGTCAAGGACAATTTGCATTCAAGAATATTCCTCAGGCCAACTAGTAGGAAAACGAGAAATAGGTCTTATAAAACAGTCTTTTCAACTTCTGCGGTTCTTCCACTTCAGACCACCTCACGTTCATTAACCCTCTCGGTTTTTCCTTCTTTCATTTTAACCTTATCCTTGAAATGCAGGTAACCTCCTAAACCTCACAGGTGGTTTCATTTAACCTTCCTCTTCATGTGGTTCCTTCTTGCGTAAACATTCAATTTCCATCATATAAACAAATATTGCCTACTTAACATTATACCTTTACATGGTCTGCAAGGTAATATAATGTAACCACAATAAAAATAAAATATTTACAAGTTACCAAGGGATGTGTCATCTTCCCCTCCTCGAGAAAAACATTGTCCCAATTTTGTCACGGCCTTAGAACAGGCTTGGGTATGCTTTCTCCATAAATTTCTCATCTTCCCACGTAGCCTCTTCTGAATTAAAGTGCTTCCACTTCACTTTAACCTGGGTGATAGTTTTCTTCCATAGCATTACTTCTCTTCGATTGAGTATATGCAAAGCTTCGATCAGGAATTATCCATCTAGTTCTACCTGTACATTCACCGTTAATAATCATTATTAGTCTTATTTATTAACATAATCTATAATATTTATACATATACACATTTGCAATTCTTACCTGTATGTTTTTCAAATCATTGACATGTCTAGGATCATATATGTATTCTTTTAGTAACAAGGCATGAAATGCATTATGAACACATATGTGGCTAGGCAAGGCTAATTGTTATGCCACATGCCCAAGTTGAACTAAAATATGAAATGGGCCACAAAACTAGGGGAAAATTTGGCACAACCTCCCCAACATAGAGTCCTCTTCTTAGGATTGACTCTCACATATATTTGTTTCCCTACTTGAAATTCTTGAGAACTTTACTTTGTATTTACATACATGTTTTGTCTATCTCAAGTAGATTTTAATTTTCTCCTCACTTTCCTTACTGCCTCTTCCATTTCCTTTAGTAAGTTAAGTCCCAACATCAACTTATCTTCCAGACCACTCCAATTAACATGTGTTCTGCACATGTTCCCATATAATACCTCAAACAGACTCATATTTAGATAGGTATGATAGTTATTATTGTAAGCAAATTCTACCAAGTGAATATTGTCCTCCCACTTAGTTGGTTGTTGCATTACATGCATTCTTAAAATATCCTCGATCACCTGATGTACTTTTTCAGTCTTCCTATCTATTTGAGGGTGGTATGTAGTACGAAACTATACCTGAGTACCTAACCCATTGAATACAACTTTCCAAAAGGAAAATGTAAATTTCAAATCTCTATATGAAATTACTACTTTTCATAGCCCATGCAACTAGAAAACATCTTTCATAAATATGTTAGCAATTTGAACTATTTTGTAGGTATATTATACCAGAATGAAATGAGAAAACTTACTCAATTTATCAACCACTACCATTATAGAGTCATTTTTACTTTTTGTTTTAGGTAGACCCATAATAAAATCCAAAGTAATAGTCTCCCATTTACACTTGGGAATAGGTAACGGGTGGAGCAATCCAGCCAGATGTTGGTGTTCTGCCTTCACCTGTTGACATTCCAAACATTTAGAAAAGTATACATTTACCACTTTCTTCATATATGGCCAAAAATATTCCTTCCTTAAGGCATAAATTAATTTCTAGTATCCTGGGTGAGCAACATAAGGGATTTTTTTATATTCATCAAGAATTAATTGTTTAATGTTTGTCTAGTTAGGAACATACATTATGTTCCAGTAACTTGAAAATTTTCCCTTATTTATCCCATATCCAATACGACGTTCACTACTATTTGGTTTCCTTTCTTGCTTCCATAAAATTTGATACTCTAGATCCCTCGAAGCAGCCTCCTTAATATGTTCCTTGAAAGAAGTTTTAGCTTCACTAACTCAAATGTCAAACACAAAATTCAATTTTCTACTCAAAGTGTCAGCGACCTGGTTCTCGTTTCCTTTCAAATTCTTAATTCTAACTCAAATTCACTTAGGAAAGTAATCCAATGGGCTTTTCGAGCATTCAGAGTAGGGTTTTTAAAATAATTTGTTAGGATATTGTGATCTGTCATTAGTATGAATCTTTTCCCAAGAAGATAGTGTCGCCACATTTTTATGGTCTGTATTATTGTTGCTAACTCTAAATCATAAGCTAAGTACTTTTCTTCATGCTCCTTGAACTTCTGAGATTCATATGCCACAACCCAACCTTCTGGCATTAGTACTCCCCCTACACGCTCCATTGTTGGCCCTTTCGGTATCAATCCGCAGAGCGTGGACTAAAGTCTCACCCGAAGCAGTATTGGGGGATGTAGGAACCAAGTTTCTACACCCTGAGATGGTTTTGATGTTGGTTATATGCACTAACCTTCCTTCACGCAGATTGATAAGCCTTTTAGGCCTTATTAAAGTATTTCCTTTATTCGTTCTTGAAGCATCCACGAAAGCTTATAATCATCCTTTGCAGACCGTAAATAGATAGATCAGGTACTTACGCGCCTCTGTAATTACTCTTACCTCTGTATCTACCCAAATTTGCTTAACTATTGGTTACTTTAACATGCATTGCGGTTAGTTTCACAGAAACAGATATATCTAATTGTGGTCATATAAAATAGAGAAAGATATAGATTCACTCATCAAAGTAGCATTAAAACATAAACCCAGTATTCAACATAACATAATCGCATGCAATGAATAGAAGTAAAATACACATGTAATCACTACAAGAAAATAGGTCATTGGTGAGGGTCATGCCTATGATGGACCTTTAAGGTCACCAATGTCACATATGGTGACGGTCTTTAAAAAAGCATTGTTGTAAGTGTATATAGTGATGGTCCTTTAAGGTTTGTCACCAAAGCCATTTTCAATGACACTTTTGGTGAGGGTCGTTAAAACCCCGTCACTAATTCTCTTTTTGGTGACACTTTTAGTGAGGGTCGTTAAAGGCCCATCACTAATTCTCTCTTTGGTGACACTTCTAGTGACGATCTTTTATTGATCGTCACTAATGATCTTTTGGGTTAATTTTGGTGACGATCAATAAATGTTTATCGTCATTGATCATTCCAAGGATTTTTTGATGATGCTTCATGCCTGTGACGGACCTGTAAGGTCCATCACCAATGTCACATATGGTGGCGGTCTTTAAAAAATCATTGGTGTAAGTGTATATAGTGAGGGTCCTTTAAGGTTTGTCACCAAATTCATTTTCAATGACACTTTGGTGAGGGTTGTTAAAGGCCAGTCACTAGTTCTTTGTTAGGCCCCTATACTACTAGTGTAGCCCCTTATTGTTATTAGTACAACCCACTTACTATATTTATGTACCCATGTAGTGCCCATATTGTTACTATTGTGCCCCATAAAAGCCCATTATTGTTATTATTGTGCCCTTATATTATTATTGTTATGTCGACTCTGATTATGTTATGACCCCTTAGACACCTATATATAGAAAGGATGTCTTTTCATTTGCATCATCGAATAATTGTTCATTTATGTAATGCAAAGGAGGTTTCCCCCTCGAAGAGGCTGAATTCTAAGGCGTTGATCTATATTTTCTATCTTTTCTTGAGTTGGTTTCATAACATTTGGTATCAGAGCTTTGGATTCTAGGGTTTCGCTGCTCCAAACAGGTCATCGCGTCATTTTCGCTATAACTTTTTTTCTGTGACGTTTCAGAAGTTGAAAAAAAACCCCATTTGAGAAGACATTGTGCTAAATCACAAGTCCGAATTTTTGAGCTTTTCGCACTATATTTTCAGAGATATGATCTGAGGAAGTTGGTCATTTTACAAACTCCTGAATTACATTCCAAACAGGTCACCTAGGGAAAATTGTCATAACTTTCTCTCTCAGAGTTGGATTGAAATTTTGTAAGAAGGTACAGAAAGAGGACAGACTTTAGTTTCTTGTATATATTTTTCAGTGGCAAAGGTCAAAACAGTGACACGTGGCACTTCATACAAGTTTGCTCTTTTGGAAAGTTCTATAATCAGGTCATCTTGGGAGATTTTGTATAACTCTTTCTTAGAGAATCCAATTTGGGAGATTGTGTATAAAGATCCAAAGGTATAGAGTTACAGTCATTTCAAGATCGAGCTCCTAAAATCAATAAAAATCAAGATGAGGAAGTTTGATGGCAAGGATCTGGTAAATTGGATACTTCAGATGGAGCAATATTTTGATCTATATGGTGTACCACTGTGACAAAAGGTATGTATTGCATCTTCATATTTAGAACCAAATCAATTGTTATGGTATGAAGGGCTTTGTTCTCGTAAACAAATTGTTACGTGGTAAATTTTCACGGAGGAAATGATAGCACATTATGAGGATACAAAGAGCAACACCTTCTTTGGAGCAACACCATAACAATTGGAAAGAGTAAAAGGGCTTTGTGACATAGTGGAAAGCAAAATTATGGAAACCAAGAAGCATACCCCTCACAACTATAAAAACAGAAGTGTTGTTTCTCCTAGCCTTCCACAACCTACAAGGGTGACACCACAACAATTGGAAGAAAAAAGAGAAAAAGGGCTTTGTTACAATTGTGATAGCAAATGCACCAAAGGTCATAAGTGTGCTGAGAAGAAATTATTTTACATAGAATATGAAGAGGAGGAAGAAAAGGATCAAGAAACATCGAAAGAAGAGGACATATGCAAGGACCCCACCCCAGAGAAAGAAGAAATGAATCCAACCATATCTTGTAATTCATGGTCGAAATTACCACTCCTCAAACTATCAAGATAGAGGACATATCAAGAAGAAAAATGTTCAAGAAGTGAAAGATCACATCGAGCATCAAGAAATGAATCCGACCATATCTTGTAAAGCATTGGAAGAAATTACCAATCCTCAAACTCTAAGATAGAAGGACATATCAAGAAGAAAAGGTTCAAGCAGTGAAAGATCACATCGAGCATCAACAACAAGTTCTCCAACTTTTAAAGGATAACACCACTTTGGTGCAAAATCAAATGAAACAACAGGTAGATCAACGTCGTAGTGAAAAATATTTTGATG
>APFE031129286.1:0-15052 GCA_000404065.3 Pinus taeda
AGAAAAATCACAAAATGATAAAATGATTCTTCTCCTATGATTACTGTTGCTCTACATGGATGTTGATATTGCCAACATGGGTACTGAATGCATCAACCTCTTGGTTAGACACGCCTTGGAATGAAATTTGGGTAATTAGATGGCATGAGAAGATTCACATGCAATAACATGGAAATGTAGGTGCAAAGAATTATCAGGTGCTTCCCTTTTATGATAAAGTGATTCTTCTCCTATGATTACTGTTGCTCTGCATAGATGTTGATATTGCCAACATGGGTACCGAATGCATCAACCTCTTGGTTAAACATGCTTTGGAACAAAATTTGGGTAATTAAATGGCCGAGAAGATTCACATGCAATAATAGGGAAATGTAGGTGTATAGAATTATCAAGTGTTCCCTTTTATAGCTTCTTGTGTGGTACTTGATTCAGATTTTTATCAGTCATATGTGACAGTTTTCTTTCTCAATTATAGGAGGTCCTGAATTCTAAATGGATAGAACTTTATCTGATTAGTTGACTATTATTTTGGCATGACTCCATGCAAACTTAGTCAAGTTCCAAGCGTTGTCGGGGTCAGAATCAATTGCCCTCTTCGCATTGTTTGATGAGACCAGATGCTGAACCTTACTCTATCATTTTATAAACTTCACCAAGTTCATGATGTAGTATAAACCAAATTCTTCTATCAGTGGTGGTTTAAGGTACGCTACCAACCAAAATATGCTCATGGAGCATGAATCTGTCTCGAGATACAACTCTAAATATGGCTATGGTTGAGTCTCGCTCTAGGCTATGGTAGATAGCTTTGGTTTAGGGTGTGGCTCGGAATCGCTTAATTTGATTTTGAATCTGGTAACTGACCATCAATTTCCCCTTGTTAGATACAAGGTGAGAAGATGAATACATCTCCACTGTAATACATGTCAAAACCCAATAAAAAAATATGAGGTATGATAGATATATCTTCTTTGCTATTGAAGACCATTTCCAAGAAGTGACCCATCCAAGGTGAATCCTTTCTCTTACAGTCTTATGTCTAGAGCATCTTTCTGAATAATGAGTGTGTTTTCTACAATTCCTACAAGGGTGAAGAACACTAATTTTTCACATGTCCAACCCAATCACAATGTTGGCATCTGAAAATATGAAATGTTTGTGGAAGAGGAGTAATATGTGCAATGGGTGAATATGAATTGTCCTAAAGAAACTCAACACTTTGAAACTTGATGCATTTAAAGTAGTCTAGAATGTGAAAGGATACATCCTTTTCATATCCAAGACCAATTTTGTGCTTGTTTCTCACAAGTTATTCCTAAGGTTTAATGATGGGCTTGGGAAGTGAAAGATGAACTTCTACATGTTGATTTGAAACTGCTCCTGAAGTGGTCTCCCTAATATGATTAGGTGTTGGCTACTGGTAAGAGCTTATCTCAAACTCAAAAGGTGAATTGTTCTGAACATGAACCACTTAAAAATGATCACTCTTTTGATGTAGTTCATCTTGCTAGAGTTAATATTCAAGTTGCAAAAAGCCATTCTTGTCTTGTGCATTTTGCAAACAAATGTGAATATCAGTGAGAGAGGCCTTGTTTATTTTCATTATGTCGTCAACAATAGAGAGTATTAGAGTTTTCATAAACTCTAGTAACTCATCAATTTGATCCATTTTAAAGGCATTGGCTTCAACGACTAAAATGAGTAAGGCCAACACCAAGTGAGGGTGCAGACAAAGAGGTGTCACAATATGTGACACATATGAGATAATACATTCACCGACATCTAGTTTTTTATTCAACCCTCTAGAAGATAGTTCAAGAATGAAAATTATTCAAATAATACCAATACAAAGTTTGGCACGATAATGTTATTACTTTGCTTCTTAAGGCTTGGTGTAGTAGAATTTTCTTTTGGGAAAAACCCCAGCTTCAATGACACTGATGCTTCAACTTGATAAGAAGTGTATGTCCACATTTTCTTATGTTGGAACCTAAATGAGCATATACACAATTTTCAAGCACGTTGACTACACTATCAACATGGAATATGATGGGCATCCCATATCTGGTTTTCTTTAACAACCATGAAAAGAGGTGTTAGAAAGTGGTTTGTCACAATTGCACTGAGTATCCACATGTGCAATGAATGCAATCAAATTGACACGATATTTTAGATCAGGAATAATGATCCCTCTATCAACACTCGAAAGAAATAATCATGTATTGGACTATGTAGGAATACTTGAGACACATAATGGTTGGAGGGAAAAGCATGCTAGATTTTAATTTTCTCCTTAATTTCCACTACGTTGAGCACTATGTCTAATGAAGAAGGTTGTGCAATCAATTGATGGTTTGCTTCCCACAAATGCACATTGGTTGCATATGTATATGCATATAACATTAAAAAACAAGTATAAGCATCACACTGATATCATTTTCAACAATCCAAACCCTCGTGGCATTGTAACTCAATAACATAACCAAAATTTCGGCACAACAGTGAACACACCTAAATAGCATAGAAAACAGGATTGACCTGCTTTAAAGGCCACCACTCTGAAGCCCTCAATCATCAAATTAAAACATCCTAAAGATTTCAAATCAAACATAGGCCACATGCCATCGTTCTAGCCGTGAGGAAGTTTCTTTGTGTTAAAATATCTTTTGAGGTGGCCTACAAAATAGTCAGAATGAGAATATTAACATTGGGGGTGAGGGGTGTTGCAGTTGTAAAATTAATCAATGTTATAGTATAAGCCTAGTACTACTAGTGGGAACTCTCTTAAAAGTGATATTTTATGCAGGTTATCGTAGTTATACAATAGCTCTATCAGAATATAGTGAAACTCCTACTGTGACTGCAAGAAATGCATCACACTGTGATGATATTTGGGATCTCAATATAAATAAATTAATGTATACATTGTTGGTCAAGAGGGTGAATAATATACAATATGGTTTTAAGGACCTACATATATTTATGGAATGAAAATAAATACATACTATGACTCGAGTCTAGGTGCAACAACACACATTACATGCATGGGAGAGAATGCCTAAGTCAAGACTGATCACAAAACAATGGGACTTGTGGGATTGAAAGATTATAACTTGGCTTGATCAATGGATGATTGAAAGTACACCTCTAGGTTTATTTTATGTCTTGAATCTACTCCTATTGCTTGGTCCTACATGAAACAATCAATGATTGCATCATATATGGAAGAAGCTAGGTATCAAGCTACAATTCTCATAAGTCAAGAAGCTCTTTGGTCACAACAATTATTGCTTGAGTTTGGCATTCAACAAGATCAACCTACTCTTCTTTGGTGTGACAATCATAGTGCAATACATATTTCTATAAATCCTATGCAACATCAAAGGACTAAACATGTTGAGATCCATATGGATTTCATTTGCTAACTTATTCAAGATGGTGTTCTTAGCTTGGAGTATGTATTTACTAAAGAACAAGTAGTAGATATTTTCACAAATTCCATTGCATCACCAAGGTTTCCCATGGTTTTTTCAATTACAAAAAATGCTTGGAGTGAAGGAAGTTATCCTTGGGTGGTCATCTTGAGTTCTCCTTCCTTCACTTCCTCGTTATCTTTCTTTCTTTCTTTTTTTATGCACTCTTTTTTGGGGGCGAATTTTTTCCTACAGGTTTTTCTCTCTTTTTCATCTTATGACTGATTGTACATGGATTTCTAAGTAGGCCTCATTGTTGAGACCCATTCTTTGTTTTCCTTTTATTTCCTTCATATGTTTCACTATAGGGGGATGTTAGAGTCCCAATAAAAAAGACTTGGAACTCATAAGCTTATGTGGCATTAGTATCTGCTACATTGTAAGTCTTATCTTCTAACTATTGCCAAAAGCTTCCATTGCTCCTATAAATCAAGTTGATGCATAATTCTTTCTCTCAAACTATAAAATAATTTTTTTGTTCTTCAATTTTCTTAATATGTTTTGTAAAAAACTTTTAGATCTGGTAATCTAATTCGTGTGTATATTTACACTATTACCATGTTCACGGGATAACTTATCTAACTTCAATAAATCTGAACCATGACTAAAACTCTGAAACTTGCAACAACGATGAGGACAATCTCAACTAACATAAGTTAAGTTGTGTTATCTCAACTAACATAAGTTAGATTGTGTTCAAAGTAGTGACAAGAGCAATGGTTGGGTAACATATTACAATAAAACTATGTTTTACATTATTGTGCAATGATGAGAGAATCAGAGTTACAAACTCCTTTAGGGTAATGGAAAAGCAAAATCTACTAAATGATTCCTTATCTCATTCACTACAAAATTGATAGTGATGCGTGACAATGGAGTCAAATTGACCTTCAATTTTGGAGGTTCATCTCAACGCACGTGAGATTAGTCATGGGTATGGAGTGAGAGTTTTGGTTAACGCACGTGAGATTAGTATGGGTATGGAGTGAGAGAGTCCAATAAGAATAACCATCCAAATGGGCAGTCAACTCTAGTATGCGAGTTTTATTTGAAAATATATTTTTAAGAAATATTTTAATAAAAAATCTTATATCACTCCCATGTGTAGCATCTTTTCTTTCCCAAAAAATTTATTTTTTAGGGTTATGGTCAAAATATTTTAACTTTATGTGTTTGTAGGTAGCTTTTCTAGTGTTTTATCCCTTTAAAAAATGAATACTTTAAGATTACGTTTTGATTCGAAACAATAATTTAACGCAACGTTTAGATGTGAAAATGGTATATTTATTTATTTTTTACCATTTCATGGTAAGTGGTGAGAAAGAGAGAAAAAATGTAGTTTAATTAATTAATTTTCATTTTTAATTAAAAATGAATAAATATTTATTAAATTATAAAAATAAATTACATATTTTGTATAATTATCATAGACTTTTTAAGCTAGCTTTAAATTCCAGCGAAAACTACCTAAGGCTCAGTTGGGGGTGGCATAAAGACACAAGGATCTAGTTAAACTATTGGGAGATCAACGAGAATGATGCATTGCAAAACATAATTAACATTAAAGATATTGTTACTTCTAAGTTCAAAGGAAAAATGTGGTGTGAGAAAGTTGCAAAACATAAATAACATTAAAGATATTGTTACTTCTAAGTTCAAAAAAAAAATGTGGTGTGAGAAAGATTTAGCTGCTAAAAGAAAATTAAGTTATTATAAGAAGGTCATCAACCCCACCCTAGAAGATCAAAAGTATCTCTCTATTTTAACTAGCTCAAAGAAGAAAATTAATATAGCAAAGATTAGAACGAATTCTCATGAGCTCCATAGTGAAACAAGTAGTTGGGCAGTTCCTAAAATTGCATGGATGGAAAGGATCTGCCATATATGTGAGAATAGGAACATCGAGGATGAAAACCACTTCCTCTTAGAGTGCCCCCGTACAACCACATTAGGTCTAAGTTTCACAATCTTTGTTACAACACTGACATTCCTAGCCTTTTACAATGTCGAAATTATAGTAAGCTTGGGAGGCTTCTCTCCAAGATTTTTGAGCATAGGAATAAAATCTTAAATCAAAATAAATAATTTGTTTCTTTAGGTCTGATAGACCAATGTTTGGTCTCGATAGACTTTAACCATTATCATCATCATCATCTAACCCTATAATAAAAATATATAATATAATTTTTTTCATGAAAAATAATATTATTACTAAAATAAACTATAAAATATTGCTAGTTGGACTTGATTGCTAAGAACATAGGTGTTGTAGCACATAATTGAGCATTAATTGAATTTCTTTGTGCATTTATAGGCATCGTATTCCGCTTAAGCTCTCCTCTTTCTTCCCTACACTTCTCCCCTGATAAAATCTCAGAATGGCGTGCCCATTAGGTTATTTTAATGCAATGTTTTGGGATCTTGAGTCCTCGTTATCCACGGCACTATACATTCTTTGTGGTTTGGATCATACTGTTATGAAAAAAGATTAAACGGTTCGGTTAAATTATAATATAAATGCTTAGTTTATTAGTGTTATATAGTAAAAAATTATTTATCAAAAAAGTTTAAGCATGTTCATTATATTTTTATGCAGTTCTTTCTGTATTAAAAGTTTTAAATATTTTCATTTTTATAAAAATATCCAATGTGTTATACGTCTTCATTATGTGCAATTGATTAAAGAGTAAGTTTCACGAATCATTTTGTATCATTGGTAAAAAATAATGGGTATAATATAGGTTTAAGAATACAAAAATTATATATAGATTATTTATCTCAATTGATTACCAAAAAAATATTAATAAAAAATATAAATATATTTAAATAAACTTTTCATCTATTTTTATAATATATTATATTACTATTACTTATGATATAGAAACTTATTATATTAATTTATTTATATAAAATCAATATTAAATATCTAAAATGTAATGATCCAAAAATACAATTTTATCATAAAATTAGAATAAAATAATTATTAATTTAAAATATTAAATTAATAATTATTATTGTAGAATGTTTAATTATTTAATGGAGATTTTTAGAATTAGCATATTATTGTAACTAGATATGACTCGTATCTTAGGCTCTATTTTAGGAGATTAGTTAGCTAGTTGGTTTGAATAGCATTTATTGTAAATGGACACTTGTTATTTAATAAGTGATCCAGAATTAGAGGTAGTTAGGACATGGACCTTATATATAGCTCATTGCAAGAGTGTTTGTGTTGTTCGGGTGTAAACTTTTGCAAAATCAATTATGTAATTATTTTTTCTGATTAATAAAATTATGTGTCTAAGGACACTTATGCCATTATTGTGGTATTAGAGCTCCAGTAATGCTGCATTGGATGTGAGTAGGAGATTCCAGCTGTACAAATTTTTGGAAAACTCCATTGAATTGTTCAGTGAATGTTGGGTAAGAAATTTGTCAAATTTTTGTTTAAAAGAGAAGAAATTTTATTGATTTTAGATTTTGAAATCTGAAAATCAATTTTTTGCATTATAATCAAAATCGTTGGATCTTGAATTTCTATTATTTTCTACCTCGTCAAATACCACATATTTTACATCTCGAACAAAAGCTGCGCGGCGCCATCTCCTGGGATCAAAAGCAATGGGTTTATTGTTAAATGGCCTTGTCCAGCACAAATTGGAGATTACTTTCTCTGCGTAGAAGTTTGAATTCTATTGGAACTGTGTGACTGAGGAATGATTACACCAGTCGCTTTTTGTAGTTCTCTTGACACAAGAGGCACTGATTACATTCAGAATTGAATTATTCTTTGCTCTATTGTCAAGAATAGGTGCGGTGAATTGAAGAGTTAATGGCATAATTATATAATATACTTGCTCTCTCTGCGTGTTGAATTAATCGATACATAATGGATTTAAATCGTAGTAAATCTATATATTAATGGATTTCTGCTAATGATTTTATTTAAAGTCTCTCCTGGTTCATAGTACATAGCTTGGTAGTAGAAGTTAACGGTGTATCAGCAACGTTTATAGTTAAAAATGAGCATTTTATTTTGATTATTTCTACCTATTTCTCACTCAGCCATACTGAATTTTATTGGCTAGTACAAAGCTGAGCCTTGTTGAGTGATTTATAGCTATACCTATTTATCTGCATATTATTTTAACACATTAAGTGAGAATTGTATCAAATTCTCAATTTTTTAGGTAAATTAAAATCATTCCATTTTGAAAAGTGTTCATTTAAAATATAAATATATTTTTTTAATTTTTTTTTCAAAATTTAAAGTTTTTTATATCAAGTATAACAATTTTTCTTTCTTTCTTTAAGTATTAATATAGTAATTTTTTTTTCTTGTAGATATTTATTTTCAGGGTTATGTTTTTCAGTTTTTCTTTTCAATTAAAAATAAAATAAAATATTAATTCACATAAAAATCAAACTTAAAATGAGATAGTAAAAATATTAAACATATAACAACTATGTATACAATGCACACAAAAAGTATAAAATATATTTAAAATAAATAGAAAAATTGAGTAGTTTTTAAGTGCGCTTTTTTGGAAAGCTTTCGAGTTTATTTTCCTATGTAATTTGTTTACAATTTTGCATGGCTTCATTGAAATCACAAGTTTGACAAATAAACCATTCACAATTAAAATACCTCAGAAATTTTTTGAAATACTTAATCTATATTACCATATAAAATATAATATAATATATAAACACACAAATAAAGATTTAGCACAATATTTTTTTTTGTTGTGAAATTTAAACTAGAAATGAACTTGAATTTCAAAACGTCTCGCACTTAAAAACTAATTAAACCTTTATTTCAATAAACATATCCCAAATTTTATTTTAAATCATAAAAACATTAGAGTTAAAAATATTAATGTCCTTTCAACGATTTATAAATACCCAAATCGAATGAAAAAAAATTAAATCACCATAATATATTAATATACTGTATTAGTACTTGTCTTCCTATATTATTATTTACCATAAAAGATCGCGTCTTTGGCTAAACCAGCGTAAATAAAATGGAGATCCGAGTCAACAATCAACCCTCACGTGGATAGATTGGAAATGTTCAACCAGAACGTCCAAATCGATCAATAAGGTAGCAGAAGAGGTTTATTTTAAAAGACTGGACGCTGAATTAGTCATAAACCCACGTGTCGTCCTTCCTTGCCGTATTCGTCGTAGCCGCCTTAGGTAACAGAGTCAAATTAACTCACTAATGTCCTCTCTAATAATCCCTTCTACTCTCTGTAAATACATACAGCTCTTTGTCTGTGTGAAATTATATATAATCATACGAGGAATGGGATACATAGAATATAGAATACAGCTCTTTGTCTGTGTGTAAAAATATATTGAAGCACACGAGCAATAGGATACAGAGAATATAGAAAAGTACAGGATGGGTAACGTACTGCTGCGAGGAGGGATCGATCGTCGTCGTCGGATAAAGATAATGAAAGCCGACGGTTCGGTGATGAAGCTACGGAGTCCTGTTTCTGTGAAGGAAATACTCATCGATTATCCAAATCATCTGATATTTGAGGCACCCGCTGGCCCTCCAATTGTGATGGGCGGTTTCACCCGACCTCCTTGTTGGTGTACATGCACTTAGACTAGCTGTGCATGTGTACATGCACATACATGCACTTAGACCAGCTGTGTTGGTGTACATGCACCTAGATTAGCTCTAGTTAACTTATTGCTTGCATGTGGCACATGTACACATTAGCTTTAGTTAGCTTTAGTTATTGCATGTACAATTAAGCTTTAGTTAGCTTTAGTTATTGCATGTACACATTAGCTTTAGTTAGCTTTAGTTATTGCATGCACAACTAAGCTTAACTTAGTTGCTTTTATGTATATATTCTAAACCAATATGGTAGAATCAATGGATTTCATTCTTTTCTCAATTCTTTCTTGCTTCCTTCCTTCTCTTGCAAGCTTGTTTATTGTTTTGCATATCTAGATCCTTGTATCTCAAAATCTTACATGGTATCAGAGCACAGGGATTTGTAATCAGTGCACAAGCAATTTTATTTGCAGGTTCAGAAGATTGAAGCAACAAAAAAGATGGAGTCCAAATTGGAGTTTCCACAATCGGCAATTCTCACTCCATATAATTATTTCGAATGGAAGCCAAAGATTCAATTTCATCTCAGAATTAGAGGCTTATTTCGAATAACCATGGAAACGGAAGTTGAACCAACATCGGCAATAGAGAAATCAAGATATTTCAATCGCATGGACGAGGCCTTCGGCATCCTATGTTTATCTATTTCTCCGCAACTGCTATTTCATGTTGAATCATGTTCAACTCCAAATGAGGTATGGAAAATTTTGGAAAGATTGTTTGGAAAACAGGATGAAATATGGCAATCTTTTCTCTTTTCTCTTGGTCACTTTGACGAAGATATTTCGCATGCACCAGTAGATGAACTTGTTACCAAGTTTCCATCACCACTCATTGATGATTATGCAGATGAAACTTCAGACCAGCATTCTGATGACGATGAGTCTCTGTTTGAGGAAGATCCGCAAACACTCTTAGCTATGGAGCCATCCATGCCCATGCATGCTTATATGATGCATGGATCGCATCAGCCCGCGGCAGCTCCTTCTGGCCCTGATGAGCCACAGATAGCGGCTGCTCCTTCCCGCGGCAGTCAACCATCAAATGATGACAGTATCAATTTAAGTGCGCTTCAAGTCTGCATAAAGTGCGACATGCTGAAACTAGAAAATCAGATCCCGCTATCGGTCCTGAAACAAGTTTTTGAAAAGGGGAAAAATGTGTTGGCATACGAACACGAACGAGAGTTCTCTTACCTGTTGAAGAAGGCGTATACAGTGTTGTCTCCTTTCGAAGTAGGCAAGGCAGATAATAAGCTAAAAATTGATGATACGAAGTCACATTTGTTGGATTGTATGCAGGCATTCGTTTCTCCCTTCCTACAAATGACAGCTGATGAGAAGGACAACCGGCCAGATCTGCCTATATTTCAAAAAGCGAAATACGCTCTCGTAGATTTTGTTGCAGCGGTATGTGGTATTTTTATCGCTCATCCATTCAATGGAGGCCACCCTGATTTTCTCACGGCATACGACGCAGAGCAGTTAGACGGGGCTGGGATTCAGTTCAAATCCTTCTCGGACGCGCGGGAACAGATCCGATTCGATAAAAACTCGGTCACATTCTACCTTCCGCGGGTCACTGTATCCCACACCCACACCAAAGTGTTCTTGAGGAACATGATGGCCTTGGAGTTTAACGAGCCCGCTCGTCCTAACTCCATGACGCGCTACGTTGTGCTGATGGACTGCCTCATCGACATGCCCAGGGACGTTCGTCTGCTCAGGGATTGTGAAGTTATTCGTGGTACAAGCCTTCTGTTAACCGACGAGCATGTTGCCAAAATGTGGGACGACATGTGTCAGTTGTTCTTTACAGGCCATCTGGAGCCTCCTGAGGAGCTCGAACAGGCACTTCAGGACGTGATCAAGAAGTATTTCAAGAGCAGAAGTTTCAATTCCTGCGAGATAGGGTGAAGGACACGACTGCTTAGCAGTTGTTTTTTTTTCTATTTTGCATTATATTTTTGAGGGGGGTTTTCTTCCCACTGGGTTTTCCCTCTTTCCTCCTTTTCTTATGCATTGTATATGGGTACCTAAAATGGCCGTGTTGCCGGGACTCATTCATTTTGCATCACACTCACCTAAGTTATGCTTAAGGGGGGGTGTTGGTGTACATGCACTTAGACTAGTTGTGCATGTGTACATGCACATACATGCACTTAGACCAGCTGTGTTGGTGTACATGCACCTAGATTAGCTCCAGTTAACTTATTGCTTGCATGTGGCACATGTACACATTAGCTTTAGTTAGTTTTAGTTATTGCATGTACAACTAAGCTTTAGTTAGCTTTAGTTATTGCATGTACACATTAGCTTTAGTTAGCTTTAGTTATTTCATGCACAACTAAGCTTAACTTAGTTGCTTTTATGTATATATTCTAAACCAATATTGTAGAATCAATGAGGATTTTCATTCTTTTTTCAATTCTTGCTTGCTTCCTTCCTTCTCTTGCAAGCTTGTTTATTGTTTTGCAAATCTAGATCATTGTTTCTCAAAATCTTACAGGTGGACGCACGGTTGAGATCGAGTTTAAGCTCGACATCTTGGCGTGCTCTAAAGGAAAAGAACATTTGATTCTCAACCACGATACTACCCCAATACCATAGAAAAATGGAGGAATGTTCTTTCTGCTGTGGCGGACATAATCGGTTTCGACCTGAAGGACAGGTAAGACCTTCTAACTTTCCCTATTATATAAGTTTTGTACTTTGTTGGATTGATAAGTATATCACAGATTACATATTTAGATGTTTCTCGTTAGTCGATTAACTGTGATATGGATATTGTTAAGGGGCTCTTCACCCGACGTTGGAGTGTGTAATACGTTTCATTTTCTTATAATACCTTGCATTCTCATTCAATATAACCCCAACAATGGATCCATGAATTACCGTTATTCTTAATTTAACTCTCCTCTACCATGCAATTTAATTACAATTTTCACTTTTACTGATTATTAGTTTTAATTTTATATATTTTAAAAAACTAATTACAAGATTTGTAATATTAATAAGCTACATTTCAAATTATTGGTTGTAATATATATACCAGGGATACCAAATTTTGTAATTTAGATATTTCCTTAATTACAATTTTCACTTTGACTACTTATTAGATTTAGTTTTATAAATTTCAAAACTAATTACAAGATCTGTAATATTAATAAGCTACATTTCAAATTATTGTTGTAATATATACACCAGCGATATCAAATCTTGTAATTCAGATATTTGCCTCTACGGTATAGCTTAAATGTACTACTTATTAGATTTAGTTTTATAAATTTCAAAACTAATTACAAGATTTGTAATATTAATAAGTTAAATTTCAGATTATTGTTGTAATATATACACGAGCGATATCAAATCTTGTAATTCAGATATTTGCCTATGCGGTATAACTTAAATGTATAAATCTTCTTTGAGAAATAAGCTCACATAACTTTAACTAAATATCTCTTTAATACTCAAATCTTGTTGTACAGGGTGAGCCTATAAATATACATACGGGATTTGATACTTGAGGAGGACATATAATCTCTCATCGAGATGAAGATGAAGCACCTGTAAGAGCCATTCTTTAGCCTGGAAGAACATCTTCTCTTCATAATTCATTGTTATAATAGATGACATTTATCGATAATTCTTTTAGCATTTATGGATAATTTTACTCCAACATTTGAAATGCTGAGCACTTGTTTCGAGGTCTTGTTTATAATTATTTTTCTCAAACTGAAAATAGCATTTATTTATACTTTTACGGGCCCATTATACTTTCTTCACACATTTCATATCAATATTAGTCTCGTCACCCATAGCTAGGCAATTAAATTTTCTTCCTAAATGTAAACACAAATAACAACACGCTGAATGGTTAGTATAATGGTGATCAATTAGTTGAAAAATAGAGATATAGGTACATTGTCCTAATGCACCATTAAATTAGAGATACATCTTAACCATGAAGGTATTGGTGATAAGTAGATTGTTTTTGAAATTTTGTGTTTCACCCACCCTAATCCGTTTTGCTCCAATGAAGAGGAAGCTCTTTGAGATTACATTTGAGACCATATAATTAATTATTTATATTGCATTTTTTTATGTAGATTTTTTTTTGGATTTATATTCAAGTAAATAATATGAAAATATGTAAGTATGATAAGTAGTATAAATAAAGAGAATGAAATGATATGTAATTTTTTTTTTTTTACAAGAATGAGGAGGAGGAGATATCTACCCATAGCTATTGGATCTTGGCAATATGGAAAGCAATGAGTGTCTTTAGTTTATTTATAGAGGACCAATCGTTCTTATTTCGAGTTCTCCAATTTGCTTGGTTGTAATTTTGTGTTTCACCCACCCTAACTCTTTTTTCTCCAATGACGAGGAAGCTCTTTGCCATTACATTTCCACATAATTAATTATTTATATTGCATTTTTTATGTAGGAATTTTGTTGAATTGACATTCAAGTAAATAATATGAAAATATGTAAGTATGATAAGTAGTATAAATAAAGAGAATGAAATGATATGTAATTTTTTTTTTTCCGATGTTTTTCTTGCAAGGATGAGGAGGAGGAGAGGATGAGGTGGAGGAAATCTAAAAATATGTAAGTATTTTAAATAAAGAGAATGAAATTATACTTAATTATTTTTTATTTTTATGTTTTTCTTAGGAAGATGAGGAGAAGGAGGAGGGGATGAGGTGGATGAGGAGGAAATAGGCAGAGGTTCAAGAGCCTGAGGGGGAGAGGAGGCCTAGGGGGAGGAGGAGGAGGTAGGTGTGAGGGAGGAAGCTAAGGTGGAAGAGGCAGAAGAGGAGGCAGAGGAAGGGGAGGAGGAGGAGGGGGAGGCGGAGGAAAGGGAGGAGAGGGGGATGCGACATGATAGGGGGAAGAGGGTGAGGGGGAGGGGGAGGGGGAAGAGCGGGATGGAGAGGAGGGGGAAGAGTGGGAGGAAGCAAGAGGCAGTCTAAGAGGGAGGTTTGGGGAGGGGAGGAAGTGGAGATAGACTCAGAGGAGAAGGATAGGGAGGAGGAGGAGGGGGAAGAGGCTAAGGTTTGGTGGGGGAGGTAAAGGAGGAGGGGGAAGCAGTACGAGAGGAGGGGGAAGAGGGAGATGGGGAGGAGGCGGAGGATGAGAATGCCATGAGGGAGGAGGCAAAGGGAGAAGAGGGGGCGCTAGGAGGGGGAGGCAGTTTTGGAGGGAGGCGAGGACAGGGTCGGGAAGGAGTTGGTGGAGGGCAAGGTGGGGTGGTGAGGAGGTGAGGGAGGTGGGGAGGTGAGAAGGAGGGTGAGGAGGGTAGGGAGAAGGTAGAGGCAGAGGAAGAGTAGGGAAAGGGGGAGGAGGGGGAAGATGCAGAAGAGGCAGAGGGGAAGGATGGTAGGAGGAGGGGGAGGCAGAGGTGGTAGTGGAGGAGGGAGAGGGGGAGGAAATGGAAGAGGTGGTGGTGGTGGTGAGGAGGAGGTGGGGTGGCAGGAGTGAGGAGGATGAGGAGGGGGGGCACACAGAGTAAGAAGACAAGCATGGTGAGATTGAGGAGGGGGAAGAGGCAGAGTGGGCACCGGAGGAGGAGGAGGGGGGTCGGAGGAGGAGGATGGGGAAGAGGGGGAGATGATGGGAGAGGAGGGGGAATAGAAAGTGGTGAAGGAGGGGGAGCAGGAAGAGGAATGGGAGGAGTTGGAGAAGGAAGAGTGGGAGGGCGAGGACGAGGAGGAAGAGGCGGAGGAGAAGTAGGTAGCCAGGGAGGGAATGGAATGGGAGAAGGTTTGGGGTAGAGGCAGAGGCAGAGGTCTAGGATGAACAGGAGGGGGAGGCGATGTGAGAGGAGGGAAAAAGGCAGAGGTGAAGCAGGGGGAGGAGGAACATGTGGCATGGGAGGAGTTGGAGAGGGAAGAGGAGGATAAGTAGGGAGCAAGGGAGGTAATGGGAGGAGG
>APFE031129290.1:3063-30986 GCA_000404065.3 Pinus taeda
ATTTGAATAAAGCTTAGAAACCTTGTAATATAAGGTTTCTTATGATTATTGTTCTTTCTTTGGAATATTGGAACTTTTTATATGATTATTGTTCTTTCTTTGGAATATTGGAACTGTGTTGTATTTAGTTTATACTTTTCATGTTTTTGAATCCTATAATTATCATAAATGTTATTTTCTCTGTTATTATTTTTTTATAAAACTTGCTATAATGTCATTAATTTGTTATATGTATTTCCACATTTAACTATATAAATGAAAAAACAATTATTGGTAGGTCGTTGATGTAAATTGTTACGAAGATGGTAATTTATTAGTGAGATTGATAGCAATGAGGCATTGAATGTAAATTTTGAATTTCAATATAGAAAGTGTATTGTATTTAGTTTTTTATTTTTCATATTTTTTAATCTTATAATTATCATAAATATTATTATTTTTTACAAGACTGGCTATAATGTTATTAATTTCTTATATGTCTTTCCACACTTAATTGTATAAATGAACAAAACAATTATTGATAGGTTGCTATAATGTTATTAATTTGTTATATGTATTTCCGCACTTAATTGTATAAATGAACAAAACAATTATTGATAGGTTGTTGATGTAAATTGTTACGAGGATGATAATTTATTAGTAACATTGATTGCAATGAGCCATTGAAATGTAAATTTTGAATTGAAAACAATAATAAGGGAGAAAATCTATGGAAACTAGGTCATATCTCTTTTATCATGTTTGAATATTCTATCTTATAATATTGCATTCATAACAAGATGTGTTTTTCCATTAAAATTATTTATATAGTTATAGCTTACACATCTACTATAATTATTATTTTCACACATAAGATCCCTAAACAACTTAGGATGTAATTCACCACATCCCTAGGAATAATATAAATATTGAGAAAAAAATACATAACTAATATTTTAATATAATTTTGATATGCAATATTAAATTCATGATTCCCGGATCCGGGTGTCGTCCTAGCCATAAATGTTATTCATGCAAATTAATCGTCCCAGGTACCGCCACCTGCTTCGTAGCGTGGAGCCCTAGATTTCATCCGATCGCGGGAAGAATGTTTTTATGGATGCAGGTTGGAGCAGGTCGGCGTCGTTAATGCAGGCCGATGCCCGAAGCTGCCGATTGAGGGTTATATACATGGCGCTCCCCGTCGTTTTTTCCACTTCCTGTGTTCAGGCTTCTGGTGCTCAGTTTGTTCTTCAGCTATGTTGTGAAGGTGAGAACGCGCCCGGCTTCAGAGGTGAGATTCAAGCCTGTTCGGGTTTGAATTTGCAGCACCTCAATTTTACCTGCGCGCTGCACAGAGGAACTCATTCGGTGGCTTGGGGTAAGTGGTTTATTAACTGCAATATCAATTATATCTACTTTGCTTCTCTGTCTCGAGCCTCTTTTGTTTGTTCTTTCGAGCCTCTGGTTCATTTTAGGCATTCTTCTGGGTTTAGGCTCTGTTCTTTTGAGTTTTCTGTGTCTATTGGTAACATGAAGCGTCTAGGGAAGCGAACCCGTTCGGGTGACTGCCCTGGTAGTAGCAAGCGACACTGAGTCCGTCCTCCGCCCAACCACGTGCTCACGCCTATCAACCTCTCTTCCTCTCCTGAGGACCCTCCTCCCAGCAATCCTTCTCGTAAGCCGATTCCTAACAGTGCCTTTCAATCCACCCATTTCAAATTCCAGAGCAACTTGAACAGGACTTTGATTTCAGCCCAAATTACCATTATCATGTCAGAAGAAGATAACCAGGTCACCCCTCTCTCTTGCATTAATCCCAATTCCTCTCACAGTAGTGAGCGCTCCTCGGCCGAGGACTCTCTGGGTATCAAAAGGGAGACTGAACCGGTTCTGCAGGTCAATTTTCCCCCCATAATCCATCCCCTGGTGGATTGTGATCAATTGAAAGTGGAGACTGATGCAGGAAACACCGACAGGGTGACGGAAGGCAAGGTGTTGGAAGGTAAGGAGCCACTCAGTCAGGATGACGCGTGTGAGGATGCCGAGGAGACACAGGGGGAAGCTGAGAAAAATGAATAACTAGCGGTGTGGTTTGCCTTTTTTGGTTCTTCGGTGGATGCTCCGGGAGCATTGCCCAGGCATTTTGGCCATGGCTCAGCTTGATAGCATCAATTCCAGTTTTGGGTCTCTCATCGACGCGGCGTCTGTTCTTTCCTTGGACGCGGGCTACCAGTTCTGTTTCTCTGTTTTTCTTCTTGTCCATCACTCTCTGTATGCTTATAAAGCCAATATAATTGGTTGTATGTTTATGATTCTCCCCAGTTTTTTACAGTAATGGGGCAGTTTTGTAATGTGAATGGCTTGCGGGCTCCTCCCCTTGCAGCCGCCGACATATGTAAAAATATTTTGATTTCCAGTTAATAGAATTAGATGTTAGAGAGAAAAAACATATTAAATTCATGACAAGGAAATTGCATAGTTTTTTTTCAGATAGAACTATTTAATGATTACTTTAGGATTAAAATAACTATTAAGCATTGTGAAAGTTTCTATTTTTTATGTTTTTGATTAAGTTTAGATATGAACAATAAAATGAACATTGTTAACACAAAAAAAAAAACTAAAATTGAAATTACACCAATAAAATTTTTGATTATTTTTTTTATTTAATTTATAGCATTGCCAAATTCTAACTTAGTAGAAAGAACATTTCCTTTATTTTCATTCCGTGTTTTTTTATCTATTACATTTTTTCATTTTTTTCCTTTTGTTTCTAGCAATAATGACACTAATGTGGTAATTCTTTATAAATATTTTGAGAATGCCTTACACGACTCTTTTCTTTTGCATCATGCAAGCCCATTTTCAATGACACATATCCTTTCTAGCATTAATATTTGGAACAACATTTTTGAAATTTAGTCATGTTAAGAAGTAACATAATTTTCATTATCATAAAATTTAAGTATTGTGAATTATACTCTAACATCATATTCTTTTATGCATTTTCACATACTCTAAAACATAAAATAATTATTCAATATCCTTAAAAAAATAAAAATTATTAATCATTTAAAACTAAATTGCCTAACTTTTATATTTCTATAAAACTTAAAAATTTACCATCATAACCATTTTAACTTAATTAATGTCTTTACTAAATTCGTTTACTGCAATTTTTCCTTTTCTAATCAGATCCAGAATAAACATGATTCCCAGAGTCTAACACAATTAAGATAAAATCAAAATATGGATATCACATGTAATTTTCATGCATCATCTGGATATGCAACTCAAATCCTTTCTTATATAAAATTTTATAAAGGAAAAATTGTTCTCTAATTTTTTTTAAAGATTCATATTATCATTTTTTAATATTTGCATGTCTTTATATACTTATATATATAATATATATTATTAAACCATTTTTTTATAAAATATATAAAAAAATATTATAAATTAATGATTATGTATCTATTTCTACTCTTATATTATATCTATATATATATATTAAATAATTCCATTTTAAAATAATTACCAATTCGTAATATTTTATATTTATTTATATTTGAAAATACTATTGCTTATAAATCAAAATTGATTTATAAATAAAATATTTAGCCTAAATAAATATACAAATTTCAATTATATTATATATATAATATATACTATAGTATAATATATATATATATATAATATATGTCTATCATTCAGTGCCTTAGTGATTCTAGGACAAGGCACGGGCGTGTTGAGGCCCTTTTTAAAGGTGTGACGTACTATTCTTTGCACCCAATGGCTCACGGGTCAGTGTTGCTTCAAGCTCAATAGTGCCTGCACGGAGTGAGCAGCATATGAGTATGGTCAATTTCATTCCTGAGATGGCGACAAGCCCAACAGGAACACCATCCTCTTTCAGTGTTACTTCCATATATATATATATTTGAGTTTAATATTGAAGAGTCTCAATGGTTGATAGAATAAACTTAATTAATTAGACTCATAAATATATCAATTTTGGAATACGATTTCCATAATTTTAATTTAATTATCAACTAGCACAACCATATAAATTAAATGGCTTATAAACGTCCATAGGCATCATTCCAGAATAAACATCAAAACACTTATTTCATAATAGGTCTCAAATTCGCAAAATTGAAAATAAATCATAAAAAATAACTTTATTATAACTTTATTTTAATTTATTATTAATTATAAAAAGAACTAGTATATAAATTAAACATATATACATTTAAAAAGAGATGGAACAACATTCATAATGAGATTGACTCTCACTTTGCCATGGATATTGTTGATCTATAAGTAAGATGTTTTACAATACAATGAGAAAATATTATGGCTTATCAAAACGACATGGGCAAAAAACTATAAATCACTTCATACTCATAATTTTTTTTAATTAATTAATTTAATTAAAAGGGTAAAAAAGACATAACCACTTTGGAGATAGATCTCAACCATTGATTTGTGTATACTAGTAGTAGTCATAAATCAAAGATGAATTATTTCAAAAGTATTTATGTCCTTTATACCACTTTAATTAAATTGATTAATTAAAAAAAGTCCTATTAAAACGTGTCATATGAACATAGAGTTATGGTTTTTTGGAGATATGTTTTTTTAGGAATGTGGTATTAACAAAAATCTACATGGTAGAGTTCCATTAAATCATCATAGTTAAGAATGGGGTATGTATTCATCAAGACATTTGATGATGTATCATATGAACATAGAGTTATGGTTTTTTGGAGATATTTTTTGGGATGTGATATTAGCAAAAATCTACATCATAAAGTGTCATTGAATCATCATAGTTAAGAATCATGTATATTCATTCAGACACTTTACGAGATGTGTGATCTATCCAAGGGAATAACTAATGTAAAAATGCCAAAAAAAAATTAAAAAAAATTAAATATAAACTCGTAAAAGTAAATTTTTTTAAAAAAGGTTGAAAATATCAAAAACAGAAATTCTTGTATCAAAAAATAATAATCTAATAAATAAACTCTGAAATATTATACTATGTCAAAATTGGTAAACAATTTTATTGTCTATTTTTTTTAATCATCATTAATATATTGTAATACAATGATAATGTGACAAATTTCTTTACTAAACCTAAGAAAAAGATTAGTTTATATTATATAGAAATACCGTGTGGAAAATAATTCATATGTTTTGTGTTGTGTGAGTTTAGAAATCATATTCTAGAACTCATTATTTTGCCATGTAAATGAGTTATAGATAAGTAAGAAGCTTTATTAGAAATTGTTATATTTACTGAATCTATTGATCACTTTTATATATAATTGGACACTGTGTGTGAGCTTGAGTCTCATCTAATAAAATCTTGTTCAATCATTTCTCCCTTATCACTGTTGATTATTTCGTGGCACTCGCTAAGTCCGTGATTAAGAGGGGGATCTATACTGATAATATCTCGTGTGTAAAAAATAGAATAATATTGATTCCTCCCAGCCTTTTCCATCAAATTATTACTTATCTGTTCGATCCAAATAGAAGATGTACGTAAGATCGTATCATCCTATCATTTCTGCTACAACAAAACTGATTGTCTGATTACTTTAATGAATTAGCTTTCCTCTAAGACGATCACCTACTTACGAACGATATACTTGGTCCATCTGCGAACGATATAGTTGTGATCCACCGACCTCTCTTGAAGTGATAATTTACTTTTGTTTGAAAAGATGTTTCCTTGGATTGAAAAATATTTAATACCTGCAAAGATACAATAGTTTCAGAGCGATGGAGATATGAAGCACGAGAGCGGACTAACTTTCGAAGGAAATGCAAAACATTCTGGAGTGTAATGTTATATCTGTATTATTAATTTAAATCGAAAAGTTTATAATAATTAAATGAGAGTAGGTTAATTGCTTTACGTTTTCTAATCATATAAAAATAAATAATAGTTAAGAGGAATGAACGTAACATCAATCGCAAATACTATAACAGTCACACAATTTATTAAAATACTCCAGAGAAAAAGCAATGATTCGTGTCTACAGTTTTCGAGTGGTTTTATGTCTACTCTAAACCTTGCTTTAGACTTTTGACTTTTTGCTTCAAATGATTTCTTCTTTGTTCTCAAAAGATGTTCATAATTTCATATTCTCGTATGACAAATCTGATTTTCTCAAGAAGTTTCAAAACCTCGCTTTGTTCAAAGAAGGAATATGACTAATGTTACTCTCACTCATATTGCTTTCTGGGTTAGCTTTTGTCTTCTCGAATGAATAAGACTCGTGTTACTCTCACTGCGATTTAAAAATTACAAAGGCGATAGATCAACGTATCAGCGCCAGGACCCGTGCTTTGCCTTGCCTTGCCTTACAGTTCCTTATTTATTAAACTCCTACTGACATGATCAAACTTCAGGGTCCTTTAGTTGTTGAAGTGCTCATAGCTACAATTAAATTTTTCCAGTTGTTTGGCATAGAACACATTAGCAAAATAGCTCTAATTTCATCATCTAAAATGATTTTAACAGAGGCAAATTGATTAATAATAATATTAAATGCATTGAACTGTTCAACAACTGAAGCACCCTTCTTTATTTTGAGATTATAAAGATTCTTCATCAAAAACACTTTGTTTGATGTTGTGTTCTTCTCATATAAATCATTGAGGTTCTTCCATAATCCTTCTGCGGTCTTTTCTCCAGACACATTGAAATAAACATTCTTTGCTAAATATTGGCGGATTGTTGCAATTGCCTTTCTATTTAACTTATTCCACTCTTCATTTGCCATTGATGAGGGTTTCTTTGTTGTGCCCTCAATCGGAAATACTGATTCTTTAAAATCAGTGTATCCTGCATCTGTGATTTCCATTGTAATTGTTGTATTCATTTTCAATCAAATTCACGCCCCAAACACAAAAAAACTCCATTTAAAAATAAAACTTTAATTATTACTCTTTAAAATTTAGTAATAATGACCTTCCTCCTTTTAAAATACCCTTTTCAAAATTCCTGCTCATTTTTAAAATATACTTTTCAAAATTCCAACATATAATCATATATGTTTCATAATAAATATAAAAACATATATAATGTTTTAACCTTTCCACATTTCGCACATACATTCGTTGGTTCGAAAAAAAACTTGATGCAAGCTTGATGTAAATAAAACTTACGAACACCACGTTTCAACTCCAATCTCCATAGATCTCCACTTTTCAAACTCCAGCAAGCTTGATGTAAATAAAACTTACGAACACCACGTTTCAACTCCAATCTCCATAGATCTCCACTTTTCAATCTCCATAGATCTCCACTTTTCAAACTCCAGCAACACGTTTCAACATAGGTCCACGACCTTGTTTTTCTTCCACCAACTGTCTTTTAGTTCTAGTGTTCCTCAGCTATTTCCTGGACAGATCCTTCAATAGCTCCATGAGTAACAACCAACGTTCTAACGAACGCTGCGAGAGCAAGGTGATGGCACTAAGTGGCTTGCACGGTGGATATTCGAACTTGGCTCCGATACAAGTTGTTAGTTCAGAGCATACATAACACATAGAAGATTTATACTCAGAGACTTAGAAGACAATAGTAGAGAATAATTCACAGAGACAAACAAGTGGAGAAACAATAAAATTACTCAATCAAAAACAACAGAATAGATAAAACAATCATTGGAGAATAGAAATCACTTTGCATTATGTAACAGGCTTGGGCCTTGGCTTGCTTTCCTTGGCCAGAGAAATTACAAATTTATAGAGGCAGAAGAATGATCTAGAATCTTGTGTGTGATTTAGATAAAGATTTGGAATGATCTAGAAACCACTGGTGGTGTAGGAAGATCTAGAATCGTGGAGACCTAGAAAAATCTAAACTAGAAAGATCTAGAATACTGCATGAATTTTGCTTCACACTTAACATTTAGTACAAAAGGGCTTGGAACCTTCCATTTGGAGATTGCGAATTTGGATTATTCATGTGAAAATCCAATAACAAAATCGATTAGTGACTTTTTCTAAAGTATAATTATAAATTAAATTGTTGTTGGTTCGAAACGTCGACTATAAACAAACCTAATGCGATGTATCCGGAAGATATGCTACAAAATTTAAATCATAGTTGATTAAAGATGGTAGACTTAATATTATATATATATATATATATATAATAGATATAATATATATATATATCATAAAATTAATTATTTACCAAAACAAAACTAAATTTAAATTTTTTATAAAAAAATACAAAAATATAACTTACTAAATTCAATTATTTTTTTAATTCTAAAATCTCATTCTAAAATTGGAAAAATTGTATATATAATTAAATACAAAGCCACTATGTGACAATGTCACTTCTATTTGTTTTTGTGGACATTGGTGCCACGTGGCTTTTGTTTAATAAACTAATTTAACAAAATGCAATACTAAAACTACTAAAATTTCATGCATGGATTTTATGTTACAACATGACATAATTAACATTGAAGGAAAAATTGTGCTACAAATCAAGCTTTTTGAATTAAAGAATGTGGTTTATGGACTTTTCTGTTATGTTTGAAAAGATATTACAACATTTACCTTGGGTTTAATTTTCTTTGATGATAAATAATTGGAAGTTGAAGTATATGAAACATGACTCAAGAGTAAATGTAAAAACATGAATCAAGAGTAAATATAAAAAATATAAATTATAAACATTCCATACAAAATTTGCAACAAATTCTATTACCATAATTACAACTCATGAAATAAAACAAAATTCATAACATGATTTATAAACCTTAAAATTAAATGAAATTTACAATAATCCATATAAGAAAGTAATTTAATGTTTCTAAAAAATGAAAATCAATAATTATTGAACTTCAATGTCACTATTCTCACTAGCCACAGCCAATATCAATTTCCATTTACAAATAAGCAATTTGACTTGTTGCATTATATGATTTAGATTTGTCAAATTTTATTTACATTCGAACAAATAAAGATAAAGAACCTATACGAATGCTAAGCAAATAATTGAAGATAAATAATGAGTGTAGCAATTTAATAAAGGTAAACGAACCAAACATATAATTGGTCCTCCCCGTGGCATGACCGTATTGTTGTGCACCATTGATCATAAGAGTGTGTGACACAATGAAATAGACCTATCCTTCACACGACAGAAGAGGGAGGACAAAAGAGGGAGGACAAGTGCCAACGTTATGCAAAGTCTACAACTGACCAAATATTCTTTATCTGGAGTAGCTTCTCCAACAACAAATTAGCCAAATGGCCTTTTATTTCTGATATTACATTGTTGTTTAGAGGCCCTGGTATGTGTTACTAGAAATAAGACCTCGAGATCCTTGCATATTTCTCTTCTCGTGTTGTGGCTTTGATAAGCACAAAACATGAGTGGATTCATTGTTAAGCTTAACTATTGCTTTCTCCCATACATACAAACACACATATCATATATACAAGAGCATTTCCAGTGCATATGTGATATAATTTTAATTTATATTTATGAGAAGTAAACAAACATGAAATAGTATATTTTTTCATTTTTTTTGTCACCTTTTTTTTATAGTTCACATGATATTTAAATAAGGAATTTATCATAAATGTTTTAGGTTTTATTCCATTGTGGCTACATGTTTTTCGATTTTAAAAAATTTCTATATTTGATATGCCACGTGTGAAATCAGAATATACATCATATCATATAACATCATATTATTTATAGAGGCTCATATAATAATAGTCTTATGGCTATCTTTCAAAAAAAAATTCCAACCTATCACTACATTAGTACATAGTACATTCATCCTAGGCACTTGAAAGATGGTTTTTGAAAAGATACTATGGTAATGTGTTGTCTATTTGAAGGTTTTGTGCAAAAACATATAAGATCAGATCTAACATTGCATTGAAACAGGTCTCTCACAGAAGCAGTGACCTGAGAACATCATTTGAGTTCTAGTTGTGATCATTTTACTACAAGTGCAATTTTTGTTTCCATAACTATCAATCTTCCATCTATCATAATTCTCTTCTCGTCATGTTCAGGAAATTAAATAAGGAAATAGAAATTCAACGTTTTCTTTACTATTGCCTTCTTAGATTGGCTGAACGTATAATTGATTTAAGTGCATATAACTTAAATAAAGCCATTTATAATTGATTTAAGTTATTTATATGCACTTATATCAATTATAAGTTATTTGGCTCAACATGTAAAGTGCATAATCTACCCCTTTTCAGATTGTAATCCTCGTGCAATCCGAGTGAAGGTAGATAAGTAATTATATTTTTTTTTGTTCCATGTGTTATGAAGAAGTTGAAATGAAAAGAAAAATTAAAGTTATTTATATTATAAATCCCGTATAATGGACTAACATAGGGAGGAAATCTTGGATATATATATATAACTGCCATTATGTTGTAGTGGCTGCAACACCCTTTAAAATTTTGGGTGCATTATATTTCATAGCCTTCTTTGGTTTTTTTTCCTTTATATTTGCAAACACTCGGGCTCATCTCATGAGCTCGTGTCTAGTCTTTGCACCATCCTTGCTTAATCGTTCACCAGTCATCTTTTAGCATGTTGGTTACAATGTCATGGTTGTAATCTTGTTCTGGTTGTGTTCAAGGTCTGCCTTCATGTGTACAAGCTGTATTCACTATGTAAACATCAGTCACACTCTCACATGACGTTGTATGAAATGTCACGCAAGTGTCATCATGGTCATTCAACGATCTATCTCAAGTGTTGCACTTGTCGCTCGCACACTTTGGTCAGTCATACTGACCATATGTTGTCTTGTTGCTTTGCGTCATTTTGTCTTCGATTCATGTTGAGTGTGTGTTCATAAGGTCATGTCTACATGAGTTTAGTTGCTCACACACTTAACCATTTTGCCGAAGACCTGTCGACCAAACCACCCTACATCATTCGGACCTCCACTGAGTTTAAATGTGCAGTCTTAGCCCTTGGTGACCAAACATTGTTGCCAAAAATTGTGTAGAGCTTGAGGTTGCCTCCCAGGTAGTCTGCACTATGCAAACATGGAATCATCTTGGCTGACTGTCACCCAAAACAACACAGAACTTTCCCAAGAAGCCATCTCAATTTATGCTTCTTGCAAGCCTATCCATCAAGCTTGCCGCTGGTCAACTGGAGAATTTGACTCAGCAATCACGTCTGGCTACACTCCTCTCAAAAAAAAATTCAGAAGTTGTTAGCCTACCTGCTTACAATGACTAAGTCTTATATTTGAATTTCCCTTGTCCTTATGCAGTGACATGGAATGTAACATGCACATATTCTCAGTTCCTGGATCAGAAAATTTCAACATGTTGTGTCTCCTTATCATCGTTCTATAATGATACTATAACACCATGCCCTACTTGCGTCCGCGCTTGCCGGAACAACATAACTCAACCTGATTGTATTGAGTATGATTCTTATTCCCTTGCAAATTCATTCAATTTATTTACATGCCATAAGACACCCCCACTACATTTGCCACTTCAATTGAATCAAATTGAACTGTGAATTTGAAGGAGGTGAGAAAGGAGAAGGAAGGCAATCAAGAAGCAAAATTGGGATTCATCTCTACTGCAATTGCTCGTTCAACAGATCCCCTGGTAGTAGGAAGAGTGATAAGCGATGTTATTGACATGTTCATGCCTTCAATGGACATGGCCATCTACTATGGATCTAAGCAGATCGCCAATGGCTGCGAGATCAAGCCCTCTGCTACTGTTGACCACCCCAATGTGCAAATAGTCGGTCGATACTTCGACAAGAGTCTCTATACTCTCGTACCCATTTCATCAATAATTTAATTCCAGCACCTCTAGTTTCATAGAATGAATATTTACATATAAATTTGTTATGGGTCTTCTATGAATGCATGCATTTACATTTGATCAGGTAATGACAGACCCAGATGCTCCTAGTCTAAGCAAACCCAACATGCGGGAATGGGCTCACTGGTATAATAAATTCCTTCCCTTCCCCTTTCTTCAATTTATAAAAGCATGCAGGAATGGCTTCACTGGTATAATAAATTCCAACCCTTCTGCTCTCTTCAATTTATACAGACAATACACTAAAAAAACAATACATTGCAAAAAATTGAAAGAGAGACACTCTAATGGTAATAATATTTGGTTATTATTACCAGGTTTGATATGCACATCGAGGTTTTGGAGTCCATATCTCTTTTAGTATTCTAATATGCATGCTTGAGCTTCACAGCCTCTGCAATCTTATTAAAGTTTCTAGTCCATATTAGACTAGATAGGTCTGATTTTATTTGGTAGTGCTCACATTCAATTATAACTTGATGGTGTCTAAACAATGGCACCGGTTTAGATCGTGTTGTGCCATTGTCCATATTCAATGAACTCACTTCCTTTGTCCATATTCAATGTACTTAGTGCTGCCACAAAATGGCACATACATAGAAGCTGAGTCATTCCCATCCTCACATAGAGTTGCCAACACTTCCTCTTCCTCCTTTTGCATTTGTACTATCACCACTTCATTGCATATTTTCCACACCTTACTATTTAGTATTTTTATATGGGCCAATACACTGTCCTAGTCATCCTAGCTGTATAATGCACAATTGTACCATTGTAACACTAACATAGGCACTAGAAGCTATGGTGCTAGAAAGGATTAAAAGTAAAGTAGGATGTTAAGACCTTAATGTCTTTGCATGTCAAACACTATGTAATATATATTCAGGTTTGCACATGGAGTTCATAGGTTCAAGGGTAAAATACTAAGATCTGTGGCCAGCCCTAATAGATTGAAGTTTGTTTGCTTCTGGATTATAACACTATCTCAGAAACATTTTGTTTGCTCATTGAGTTTGTTGATTCAAAGTTAAAATCAATATTATCTAATAAAGAGTTTCCTTTCAGCAAGAGCTAATAGATTCAAGGTTAAAACATTCAGGTTTGCAACTAGAGTTAATAAATTAATAGATCCATCTTCAAGGTTAAGACATACTTTTCTTTTGGCCTGGGAAACACTATCTAATAAATATTTAGTTCGAAATAATAGTCTGTGGACAATCAAGTATTATTTAATAAATATTTTGAGTATTTTCAAAAACCTAGGGATCATATAATCACTTTTAAAACATTAAAATAACATTTTTTGTCTTTTCAAAATACCATATAATTGGTACTAGAGAATAATAGATTCAAATTTCTGAATATGAGGTTTGCACACAGTTATTATTTTATTTTGGTTAACCAAAATAGATTTGGTGAAAGTGGATCTATTATTTATGGTAGTTCTTTAAATTTGGTATCTCAGTGAACTTTGCACCCAGCTTAAAAATAGATTGATAAAGATGGATATAATGCTGGTTGGTATTGGTAATGGGAGTTTATTCATAGTTTTTCTTATAGTTTGGTATCTCTTTGAGGTTTGCAGCTACTTGATGGATAGATCGTAGTTCAGTTGGATCTAGTCTAATTTTCATCTGGCTTTAATACATCATGGATGGATTTAATACCTCATGGTTTATTTATATATTTTCTATTGTCTTTTGCTTAAGTTGATATATTCTTTGAGATTAAGATGATTTTTTAATAGGTTTGATGAAAATTAATGTTTTCTAGTTTGCTAGGTTAATATTTTTTGTTTTAGTAATTTTTTTGTTCTCATCATCTTAAAGATAACATGAAGTTAAGATGAATCATTTTAGGTCTAAACTTTTTTGCTTTTAGGTTTAGTTAAGATTAGTCTCTTCTAGCTTGTGAGGTTAATTTGTTTTGTTTTAATTTTTTACTTTTTTTAATTGTTTTACTTTTTCAGTTGTTTTTACCTAAGGTGATAAACTCTTGAACCGAGATTTTCTTGTCAGTTTTTTTAAATACTGACTTTTAAGCATCGAGGTGTGATATTTTCGAGGTTTAGATAGATTTATACTATCTTTAGGTTAGATTAAATGGAACTGATATTCTTACGGATTAGATAGATTTGTACATTCTTATGTTAGATTAAATGGAACTATGTTGGATTCTATTAGGTTATTTACAGTTGTTTTAAGATAATGGTCAATAAGTTGAATAAATAATAATTTTTGTTTTTGTATTAGTGATCCCACTCACGATAGTGATTGATATTCTTGGAGCCACATATGCAGCTCAAGGCCAACTATCCTTTTCAATTGGTGGATTGTGTGGATTACATAGTACTTTGCCTTCGTTCCTTCTATTTTTAACAGTTCAAAATGTTGTTTACTTTCTTTATTTTATCTCAGTGGTTGAGTTTACAAGTTTTTGTAGGGCATGAAATAGATATGCTGTGATTTGTGACATGATGTACTTTCTATCCCATTAACTATTTTGGTCATTTTCTTTTTCGCATGCTTTGTAATAATAAGTACGTTTCCTGTCTATCAGTGGAAATCATGAAGTTCGATGCGTGCAAAGGAGTATGCTTCTGGATACCCTTGCAAAAGAATTGACTCCAGGAACGATCAGATTCAATGCTAAAGTTGTTTCCATTCAACAATCTATAGATTCTTCTTTAACTATAGTAAAACTGGGAGATGGAACGCTTATCAAACTTAAGGTAAAGCTTGGGCATAATTTTGAAAAATTACCCTGGAGTTACGCTACAATAAGCCTTCTGAAGCTGAATCAGAATAATTACATATGCTTGGAATGTAACAATGTAAGAGAGTGCTGAGCCCCTCTAGAGACATCCTTCTATAGACATTGATTGTCAAATGATATTTGAGGCATCCCTGTTCTCTTATGTTTTTTACCTGTTTTCTGTGGAATGGGAATGAGAACAGGAATGCCACAAATATCCCAACAAGAAAGGCACTAGTGTGCCATTCCTGAAATTTGGTTCTATGTTGGAGCCATTGGTGAAATTCATTTTCTTGCCAATTCTTGCTAGAAGATAGAGTCATTAACCTTTGGCGCATTACAATGTCAACCTGCAAAGACAATTAAAGCATTGGATAAAGATGCACCGTTTATACTACAACAAACCTTTCATAGGTTGTTTGAGACAAATAAAATGCAAGCTGATTTGAGTTCACTGTTATATATCCATAAATAGAAGTTCCTCCTCAACTGTACATTGTATATATTATAACCACTAACATAATGATGGCATGATCTGGTGAGAAGCCTTCATTAACTGAATTACATTATGTTATATGGAATTGTCTTCATTTACTATCGAGTACTCACATGTATGTTTAAGGTTAAAAAATTAGTAAACTGCATCCAAATGCATGCTAATCACATCATTTTCTGCTGGACAATTGTATTGCAGATAAGTAGGCATTGTACTGCTCGACAATTTTTCAACTTTAGAATAATTACAGGTAACCAAAAAAATTCGTTTCTCTGGTAGAGAACTATTTAGCAAAAAATGAAAATAGATTGCTAGTCTTTGCTTTTAGCTAGGACTAACATCCTTTGAGTTCTTCGATCTTCAGGACAAAATATTTCCATTGCTATAACTGGAATAGATATAAGGTAGAGGGTAGGCAATATTTAGCTGGCCAGAGGCCCAGACTACTTTATGTAACCCAAAGTATAATCGTGAACAACTATATCTTGTATTGAAACGCTTTCATATAGGCAATGAAGCACATAAAGTTACATCGTATGTTGCACATGTACATAATCAAAATGTTTGCTATTAAGTAATTTAAGAATCAATACACATTTTAGCCTAGGAGACCATAACCATATACAACAATGAGAATAGAAAAATTGTTTCCCAACTAAATATTCAACCTCAGTTTGATTTTCCTATTTATAATCCAGGAAACCATGGTAGGAAGGCCTGTAGATATGGAGAAGAAGCTTAGAATGATGGCTCAAGAAGTCTGTGGTTATGTGGAAGCTATTCTGAATAGTCTTGTTGCAAATGTTCCCAAGGTAAGACATCCATGTGGATGAGAACATAATACAACCATACAAAATCTCAGTGTTTATTCAGTCCATGATACTTGAATTGATGATTTGATGATTTGCACGCTGTGGTGCTTTGTCAAGTTGAGAAAGCCAAGGATGAAATGCTGACCCAACTTTATAGCTCAGTCAGGTAAGGTTTAATGACAAAATGTGGTTAAGGTAAGTCAATAATTAGTTTTATTATTTTCCCATTTCTGTATTTTGCCAGACTGATTTTTATTTTCACTTGAAATCAGGTCTCTTGGGACTTACGAAAGCAGTGTTTTTTGTCATCATCTGTAGGTCTAGTAGACATCTGTTGATTGGAGCACTGTACATTTGAGCTTTTGTGGTGCCTTTTCAACTTTTTGTTTAAAAAGGTCCTATATGGATTTAAACTTGGATCGATCCCAAGAGAACTTTTGACATATCAATTCTATTTTCCCATGTTGATATGTATGTAGTGTGGGCTCAGTAGCCACACCTTTTAAACTCAATATCAATGACAATGGAGCAACTATGAGGCCTTTTTTGGTTCATTTTTATCAACACTCTGTTTTACTCGTTTATGTCTCTTTATTTTGAATTTTAGTTTAATTTAATTTTGAATTTATAAATAGACTGTGTTATTAGTTGTTTTGATCAATACTGATATACTTTTCTTGCTTATGTTGGCATTTTCCTCGTTGAATTGGTGAGGGTTCTGTATTTTTCCATTTATATTTATTTGAATTTTAATTTAGTTTAATTTTGAATTTATAGACAGACTCTGTTATTGGTTGTTTTGATCAATACTAGTTTTATTTTCCTGTTTCTGTTGGCATTTTCCTAATTGAATTGGCGAGGGTTCTGTTTTTTTCCACTTCTATTTATTTGTTTCCATCTTATTTACTGATTGGGATTTTGTTTGTTGCAATATTCATAGGCAATGTGAAGTTATCATGTTTGATGTTACTGCACAATTGACTTACAAGAATGTCCCACCGTGGCACAAAGATCTTTGCAGGTATCTCTTTTGTAGAGGGGTTGGATCTATAAGTAGAAATGAAGGTTCCTTAATTATGTGGTGGCACAACTGCCTGAACTGATTAGCTAAATATCTTTTTGAATTTCAGGGTGTGTCAGAACATTCCTATTGTTCTTTGTGGAAACACGGTTGATGTGAAGAATAGGCAAGTGAAAGCTAAGCAAGTTACTTTTCATAGAAAGAAGAATCTTCAGTACTATGAGATATCTGCAGAAAGTAACTACAACTTTGAGAAGCCATTCCTGTACTTGGCACGGAATCTCTCAAGGTGAGCCTTTAATCTAGTTTTTGATGCTCCCTAATATGAATGTTATATTAAAAAATTTGCATTGATGCTGTAATGGGTTATTTTTATAGGGATCCAAACCTTCATTTTATGGAGTCACCTACTCTTTCTCATCTCGAGGTTCAGATAGACCTTGAAACCTAGCAGCAGTAAGTAGAATGCTATTTTCTTATTATTTTTTGTTAACTTTCATTGAAATAATTTGTTCCATTTCTAAAAGATTGAAACTTTGGCTTACAATCTTTTATGTTGTCAGGTACGAGGCAGAACTTGTAGTAGTTGTAGCCCAACCACTTCGAGATGACGATGATGATGCTTTTGAATAGCTTTGTTAAGATGCTTTTTCATATTTAATGATTGGAAGATTCAATTAGTTTTGTATCATTGGCGTTTGCTCTTGAGTTCCGACATTTAATTTTGATTTGTATTTGGGGCTTAGAATAGCATTATTGCATCTCTCTATATGTGATTTGGGTACTGTGTGCACATATTTTTTCATCGGTGGAGTTGGCTAAGCTATCTTAGTTCAACTCCATTATAGAGCTATTTTTATATGCTAAGACATTTTTTTTCTGTTAAGACATTTTCAAATATTTCAAGAATGCTCAAGTGCCTTTCGTTGTGTACTGTTAGGGGAAATGCTAGTTGCAATGATTGTTGCTTGTAATATATTATGGCTTGTTAAAACTTTCTCTAAAAATTCTAGTTATGTCTAAGGATTTATTTTAACTCTGAAATTGGTTTACATAGTTGATAATTGTGGCTATCAAGCCTGCCTAGGTATTCTTGTGGGTATTTTGTCTGTCGAACACATAAAGGTATTGCCATTTCATTAATTGGGATCTCGATTGATTTCTGCATAAAGATTCGCATTGTCTAATTCTAAAGTCGTTTCCATTCAACAGTCTACAGATTCTTCTTTAACTATAGTAAAAGTGAGAGATGGAATTCTCATCAAAGCTAAGGTAGCATCTTAAATCCAAACTTCTGACTCCCATTTGAAGTAGATATTAAAGCGTTATAAGATGGCAGGCTGTTGAAAAGTTGACAGTAATTAAATAGGTTGGCTGGACATTTCATTTATATACGGGTGGCCGTGTTAAGCTCACGTGGTCTTCGATGAAAGCATTTTCTGCTCTGTATTAATGCTGGCGTGATTTAGATTTTATAGGACTGTTCTGACATCAATTATCAGTCCTCACTTTTGTATTTTTATCACTTATATTCATGCCAATGTTGGGTAACTTTAGCTTTGAAGGATATAGTTCTATATTGTTTTATTGCTTAAGCATCAGATTTTATCTGTTGTTGGTTTGACATGTTTAAAGCTCGAGCAATATTTTGTGAAGTGTTGCTTGTCTTCATGTCTGTTGGAAGAAAACCATGTCAGGCATGGAATGTGGCATTGTGATGCTGGTAATTACTGGTGTGGAAATGTGAATGCTAGACTGAGCGCTCCACACACACAACTTGTTATTATTTAATTGGCAGAGTAAACCTACAGATTTACAGGGGTGCCAGGTTTTGTTGGAACACAAAATAAAACTTGGGCCTAAATTTAGTAATGAATTGAATCCCCTCTTGCTAAACAAAGGTAATATTAATAACCCATATGTGCTGGTTTTGTAAGGACTCTGGACACCACATATCTCCACAATAGTATGATATTGTCCACTTTGGGCCTAAGCCCTCATGGATTTGCTTTTGGACTTACGCCAAAAGGCCTCATACCAATGGAGATATTTATCCATCCTTATATACCCATGATCCTCCCCACTTCTAGTCAATGTGGGACTTTGGTCGTATACCCAACAATCCTCCCCTCGAACAAATGACCATCGAGCCTCCCCTCAAACGATTATCCATCTGTCCACTCTTTACCAACCAGGATTCTCCACTCCAATGCGTTGGAAGGACACGCCTTAGATGGAACACCACCTGCCTCGAGAGCTTGCTCTATCCCAGGTCAACTCCTCTTCACCGTGTTGGGACCAGGACACGTCCATGAAGAATCTGGAGCACACCGCCTATCTAGCCGAGCTCATCCACGGATCCCATTGTGATATTACCGGGGCCCACCACCTTCGTTCGGGATTCTGAGGATTCATCCACTTGGCTAACTTTGGGTCATGGCTCTGATACCACTTGTAAGGACTCTGGACACCACATATCTCCACGATGGTATGATATTGTCCACTTTGGGCCTAAGCCCTCATGGATTTGCTTTTGGACTTACCCCAAAAGGCCTCATACCAATGGAGATATTTATCCATCCTTATATACCCATGATCCTCCCCACTTCTAGTCAATGTGGGACTTTGGTCGTATACCCAACAGGTTTCTATCAGACAGGAATTTCTGTGGTGGTTTCTCTCATACACGAGTACTATTTGTGAACTTTGAATGTGAAACTACTTTGAAAGAACATTAAAAATGATCTTATTTATTTTTTTTTAAATAATTTTTTATATTATCTCTAGAGAGACAATAGTTTGAATTATGGACATATTGTCTCTATAGAAACAATATGTTTTTAATCTCAGCTACTGTCTCTAAAAAGACAAAATTGTAATTGTCTCTAGAGAGACAAATCAAATTGTCTCTTAATAGACAATAATTCTTGTCTTTATAGAGGCAATAATAATATGTGTTCTATATTGTCTTCATAGATACAGATTTTTGAGACATTATATTTTGAGACACCCGCTTAGAGACAATATTTAAGACAATACAAAAGTTTCTTTTTGTCTTAAGTGAAGACAATTGACTCAAATATTGTCTTAAAACCCCCCTACATGTAGTAGTGAATAAAATCTCTAGCGATATTTCTGAAAATCTGTGCAAAAAAAAAAAAAAAAAACAAAAAAAAAAAACAAAACATCTTAGTTAATAATTAAACTACACTAAAAAATATAAAATTGGTACCATTATTTAAAAGGGGCAAAATCTAAACCTAGAAATTGTATCTGTTATACGTAATATCTTACAAATCCAACCAACTATAAGGCAAATATAATATATTTTTCAGATGATAAAACATATAAGAATACAGTAGAAAAATGGAAAATGGTGCAGCGGTGATTGGGTGATGATAGTAATTGTGGTACACGATATTTGGTATATGTCGGGGAACAATTTCCATGGGCAGTTTGGTAGTACTTAGCAAAACTACGGCCACAAACACTCGCACAAATTCTCTTATTCTCAATCCCACAACTTATTTAACCTATGGCCATACGCATTTACGAAACCATAAAACATTCAAAACATATTTAATACACAGCTAGTAACGGTAACCTAGTCGTCATTGTTCCTCAATAGGCACTTGGTCGACGATAATTTTGAATATTTGGTCATTTACTTCCTTGTCCGATATGGATAAGCCATCTCTGGATAATTTTATATTTTTAGAATCATTTTGCTGATATGGATGCAATGATGTTATATGTTGGAAGTTTCAAGGAAGTTTTAAAACATAAAAAGAAATTTAGGTCTCGCACCAATAATTGTACATTAGGAGTTGGATCTGCTTAGTGACTACCTCATTTTATCTTTGTTGGGGTTATGGGTCTAGGAGCCTGTGTAACATTCCTATTTCCTTGGAATATTCCATTACGTACTCCATTTACATATATAAAACAATTTAAAATTAAAGTTTCTAAATTCCTAAACTTTTATTGATATTTCAATTTTTATATCGTCAATTATCACATGTATGAATTTTTATTTTTCTTATGCTCAGTGTTTTCTTTTGGATTTCCTGCTGCAATGTTCTATAATGTTGTGTATGTAATGTATATATTTATTCTCATGCTATATACATATTTGTAAGTATATAAACATAGAAGAAAGGTTTAGTGCTTTGTATCTTCACAATTAACTTTTCCAAAATGTATACTCAATCATTTTCTCAACACTACTTAGTGTTAATAGTTATTTTTTTCTTACCCAATCTGCCATTACTTCATTCTCTTTCATACTATCATCTGTTAGTTAGAATGGTACATAGGAGTAGTTTTAGTTTCATATGTGTGTGTGTGTGTTTCCTATTTATGCAACTACTTTTTAGGGAACATTGAGTTCCTTATGTACTTGGGTACTATTATGTGCTTTCCATACCAATAATCAGGTTTTCTAGATCCTCTATACACTTTTACAATTCGTACCAAATTAGATCACATACTACTGTAAAAGGTTTCTTGTAATTGCACCTATTTACGTAGGTATCCTTCCATTTAAATCCTTAACAACCTGTCATGCAATTTTAAGTCTTTCCATGCCTTTCTATTTCTATTTAATTTACTATTATAGGTAATCATACATAGATAACATGCATTATTTCTACCTATATACCTTGTGTATCTTCACATACTAATTTACAGTGTATTAATGTACATGTGTTGTATTTGATTAGATTGTTGTATGTTGTTTCATAATAAAAATTAGCGACAATTAGCAAATTTTGAGTTTCAGTAGGTTTGCATATTTCCACAGATTTTCAATAATTTTCTTCTCTACAAACAACTACTTAACACATGCATCCATCAATGCGAACTGATTTAAGCATATATTTTTGATATCCATTAAAGTCCTGAAGATGTCATATGTGACTCTTCCTCACTAAGGTTTGTCATTCTCATTTCTAGCACTATCATCTGCATTTATTTTCGTTAAGGAGTCTTCTCTTGCCCTTGTGTGCCTCTATATATAGAGGTTTTGATTTGACGTTTCATTCAAATATTTAGTGAACTTTTCTACTTTGCACTTGCCTTAAAAAAATTCCATTTTTGGCCATGATACTAGCCAATTCGCGTCTCATGTTTTTTTCTATTTCCAATAATTGGGTTCCTCGAGGTGAAGTTTCATCTCCCAACTAAATCCAAATATACTCTCCTTTATCACGAAACTTAGTAGAAGTTTATGCCATTATTGTATCATTTTATTTTTCTTTCAGAACACCATCATAGTAACAATTTAATTAGTTTTATGAGACACAACCAATGTACAAAATTAAAGATATGATTTATCCCTTAGGCCTCATACCATATGTAACATACACTTCTCAAATTCCAAAAAAATATCCTCATTGATATAATTGCAAGATCAATAACATATTATTCCCTCAATAAATAAGTCTTCACAATTACCAAATTCAGTGTAATATTCCTCCTTCATGTGTCGAAAATTTTATGTCTTCATTTAACACTTTCACAAGGAACTTTTAATAACATTCGAGCATTGATGCTCAATTTTATCTATTGCATTCGTCCACTTGTTTATTATATGTAGTTACCATATGTTCGTTGGGGTCTACTAACTTTCATTTCATGATTACCGTGATTCTTAACAGTTGTATTTTCATTTAGGCATAGGTTTACATGGTTATGATCTTTTTATACGATTTGTGGTTCACATGTGTTGAGTTAAGATTTTATTTCTTTATAATTTTTATCTGAGGTTATATACTATATGATACATATGCGCGAGTTAATTCTCTTTTTAATTTGAAGGTGCACTTTACGTTTGATTTCATCATTCATTAACCATATAAATGCACTCACTCACTTTGGAAACCAATAGGGTTAAAGACCCTTCCATGTGATTAATAACACCTGTCACTTTTTAATGGATCCAACTCACTACATTCACATGTTTCTCATGTTCCATGGCCAACATTTAACATAGAAATCCAACGGCTAAGTTAAGAGAAAGGAATAGAACCATGTAAAGTTTTTTTGTTTAGGGTTCATTTTATTTTGTCATTTTTACGCCGCTAACTTGGTTCTTTCATCTGGGGAAGTCGAACAAGGGTTTCAAACCCTGCGTTTTTCTATGGCAGGTGTTCCTGATTACCTCAGCCATTTGTAATTTTAGTGTAGAGGTAGCTTCAAATTTCTCCCCTTATTTCACTTAGTTTTTATTTTGGGACTTTTCATAATACAAAATCATAATTTCTATCTACTATTTTGGGACTTTTCATAATACAAAATCATAATTTCTATCTACTACAACTTTCTTGGTACACAACATTCTTGGTACATGAGAACATAATATTCTTTTCTTACGCACCATTATAAGACTTTGTTTGACCCCTTTTTAAGGTGGATATGAAATTTCTAGAGGACTTCAATGATTTCCTTGTTTACCCATTGGTTCATGTATTTTTTTCTCTAGCCCAAGGGTTCTTATTTTTGAACTGTGGTTAATTTTATTTTATACCTGTATCTTCTTTGTGTATTTATGTTGTTGAGTTCCCATGTTTCCAATGCATTTATCATTCAATTTTTCGAGAGAAATTTAGGAGACAAATTCTTCACGGGTCCTAACCTTTAACCCTATAGGTAATTCCCTCATGCCATTTTCATAATTTCTACCGCTGCTTATTAATATGGAATTTCTCCTTTGACTGTATATCATTTCGAAATTAAACCATTAAGGGGTTTTTGTCATTTGGTATTCTAAAGCTAGAATAGTAAATATGGCCTACTCAAGGTCTATCCATGGTTAAGGAGCTATGTTTTTTCCTAACCATTAAATTTAATCCTTGAATTAATTTTGGTCTATATTCTTAGAGTTCTTCTTTTAACATTTAATTGTTTCTAATGGTGAAGGTTTTTCTTGCAATTACTCACTATTGACTCTATTTTTTGTAACTTGATATTTCTGTGAGTGTTTAACCTTTTATGTGATTTTTACTACATAGGTTAAATTTTAATACTTCGCTTCCCTTCTCTAGCAAGTACCTCTTACTTAACATACTGATTCCAAATATATAATTTTTTTTATTCTAATTTTTTCATGCTTAAGGAAATGATTTCTTATTGTTGAATCCTTGCAGGTAACATGAAATTCCTTTATGTGGCTCCTATTCATATCCTTGTCAATATAAGGGCAAGTTCAAGATTGATCCTGGGAGTTCTGTTACATACATTTGACTTGTGCAGTCCCTAAACACCTCATTAATCTTGAATGTAGCTTTATTTAAGTCAATGATTAATCACTGGCACTGATCCACACTTGGCCAATCTCGCATAAACTTTGTATATTCAATATTTTGTACATTCGTTCCCGTTTAATTCTATAGAGCAAGTTGTTCCCACTTTCCCTTATATTTGGTCTTCTAAACCATTTCTCTACCTATGAATTGAATTTTTTTTTGGTAATTTGTTGTCTATTGAGTAATTGTTCCATGAGAAAAGTTTTGTTTACTATTGGCATTGATTTCATTCTTGGGGAATCAATTACACTATATGTATGGTAATAATATGTATAATTATTTTATATTCACCTCTTTCTATGCAATCTTTACATGAAGTTGTTAGAATATATTATTGATATAAAGTGTAAAAGCACTATCATCACCTCTAACTAGATCTCTCACTAGTTTGCAACCTTTCATTTTATGAATTGGGAATGTAATTATAACATACTTGTTAGTTATTGTTAGTTACCAAGGTTCGATCCGTGCTTTGCAAGTGCCAATAAATTTGAGATATATTCTATTATTTCCAAGAAAACCACCGTTCCCGAAGATGTCGCAAAAGACAAACGAGGGGAACGTCGAATATTATATTTAATCATTTTAGTAAATACGAGATACTCATGAAAATACTAGAATATTATGGGTTTAGTTAATGTTAATAGGTAACAATTCATAACGATTATTATGGGTTTAGTTAATGTTAATAGGTAACCATTCATAACGATTAGACTAAGATGCGATAAATATTAAAATACTTATTTTATAATATAATATTTTTAAAATTAAAAAATAAAATTTTATTTTATTATTAATATGATGATGTTAAGTTAAATAATGATGTAAAGTTAAATATACGTGTATTTCAAAAATATGAAATAAAATTTTAAAAATATTTTAGAGTATTTTTGGAGATTACATCTCTATCATCTATCTAATATCTAATAATGGTTGAAAATATAATTTATATGTATTATTAAAAATATTTTATAGTATTTATTGGAGATTAAATCTTATCATCTATTTACATAATTATTGAAATTTATTAATATTATTTTATTTTATGTGTTGACTGGAATATCTCTTTTTGTTTTACCTACGAATTATGTTTTAGTTGTAATTGATCTTCCTGATCCATCACATTCAAGCTGATTTTTAAATCGGCATTTCGAACCTACAACAGAGGTTCATCATTAGGGAACGAAAGTATGTGGAAATTTGAATTCGCTGTATGTGGTGAGCCTTGTGAAGAACGACGTTTCAATCTCCTTACTTTTTCTCGTAACAGTGTCTTGAAAGAAGGGAGCCTCAAAGCCCCCTTGCGTCTAACATCATATAAACCGAGAAAAGATCTCAAAAACCCTAGTAAAACTCTTTTTCGAAATTTTCGAATAATGTTATATATATTATATATTAATATATTTGGAGTAAGTTTAAAAGTCTTCATTACAATATCTCTATTATATTAAATGAAAATAGTTTCTGGACACAATAAAAATAATTTAAAAACATTAAAAAAATTAAATTAATCTTTATGTTAAATATTATAAAATACATTTAAAAATCATATTTCCACTAAATGTCATCCATGGTTTTAGTTTTAATATTGGATTGTTGTTCATCACACCATACCTGAATTTAATATTCAAAAACAAAAATCATTTCTATTTTAATTAGTTCTTATTTATTCATGTACTCTCACATAACACTATTAATATAGATCACACTTAGATAAATGTTTTGTGGTGTATGAACAATTTTATGTTTCATTTGAATAAAGCTTAGAAACCTTGTCATATAAGTTTCCCTATGATTATTGTTCTTTCTTTGGAATATTGGAACTTTTCATATGATTATTGTTCTTTCTTTGGAATATTGGAACTTTTCATATGATTATTGTTCTTTCTTTGGAATATTGGAACTGTATTGTATTTAATTTATACTTTTCATGTTTTTGAATGCTATAATTATTATAAATGTTATTTTCTCGGTTATTAATTTTTTATAAAACTTGCTATAATGTCATTAATTTGTTATATGTATTTCCACACATAACTATATAAATGAAAAAACAATTATTGGTAGGTTGTTGATGTAAATAGTTATGAAGATGGTAATTTATTAGTGAGATTGATTGCAATGAGGCATTGAATGTAAATTTTGAATTTCAATATAGAAAGTGTATTGTATTTAGTTTTTTATTTTTCATATTTTTGAATCTTATAATTATCATAAATATTATTTTTTTTACAAGACTGACTATAATGTTATTAATTTGTTATATGTCTTTCCAAACTTAATTGTATAAATGAACAAAACAATTATTGATAGGTTGCTATAATGTTATTAATTTGTTTTATGTATTTCCACACTTAACTATATAAATGAACAAAACAATTATTGATAGGTTGTTGATGTAAATTGTTACGATGATGATAATTTATTAGTAACATTGATTGCAATGAGCCATTGAAATTTAAATTTTGAATTGAAAACAATAATCATGGAGAAAATCTATGGAAACTAAGTCATATCTCTTTTATCATGTTTGAATATTATATCTTATAATATTGCATTCATAATAAGATGTGTTTCTCCATTAAAATTATTTATATAGTTATAGCTTACACATCTACTATAATTATTATTTTCACACATAAGATCCCTAAACAACTTAGGATGTAATTCACCACATCTCTAGGAATAATATAAATAATGAGAAAAAAATACATAACTAATATTTTAATATAACTTTGATATGCAATATTAAATTCATGATAAGGAAATTGCATAGTTTTTTTCACATAGAACTATTTAATGATTACTTTAGGATTAAAATAACTATTAAGCATTGTGAAAGTTTCTATTTTTTATGTTATTTATTAAGTTTAGATATGAATAGTAAAATGAACATTGTTAACACAAAAAAAACTAAAATTGAAATTACACCAATAAAATTTTTGATTATTTTTTTTATTTAATTTATAGCATTGCCAAATTCTAACTCAGTAGAAAGAACATTTCCTTTATTTTCATTCCATGCTCTTTTATCTATTACATTTTTTCTAGCAATAATGACATTAATGTGGTAATTCTTTATAAATATTTTGAGAATGCCTTACATGACTCTTTTATTTTGCATCATGCAAGCCCATTTTCAATGAGACATATCCTTTCTAGCATTAATATTTGGAACAACATTTTTGAAATTTAGTCATATTAAGAAGTAACATACTTTTCATTGTCATAAAACTTACATATTGTGAATTATACTCTATCATCATATTCTTTTATCCATTTTCACATACTCTAAAACATAAAATAAATTATCAATATCCTTAATAAAAATAAAATATTAAATTATTTTAATAACTAAATTCCTAACTTTTATATTTCTATAAAACTTAAAAATTTACCATCATAACCATTTTAACTTAATTAATGTCTTTACTAAATTCGTTTACTGCAATTTTTCCTTTTCTAATCAAATCGAGAATAAACATGATTCCCAGAATCTAACACAATTAAGATAAGATCAAAATATGGATATCACATGTAATTTTCATGCATCATCATCTAGATATGCAACTCAAATGCTTTCTTATATAAAATTTTATAAAGGAAAAATTGTTCCTCTAACTTTGTTTAAAGATTCATATTATTATTTTTAATATTTTGAATGTCTTTTATAACTT